>QLTV01001697.1:1562989-1575645 GCA_003457575.1 Thermophis baileyi | reverse complement strand
TGCCCACCCTTAGGACTGCCAAGCTTTGGTATGTCCCATTCCTGGCCTATCCTGCAACCTCACTGGAGAAGGAGCGTTGATCCTACCTGAACGCCTTTTCTCAGTGGAGGTTGCAGGATAGGCCAGTCCCACCCTGAGGACCGTAGGGTCTGGAGTTGTGGGGGCAGGGGTCCTAATATCTGGATAAGTCTTTGTTGTTGCAGCTGTGCCATTGTCGATAACTGGAGCCAGAGAGAGAGGCAATGGGGCGTGGCTGTAAAATTCATGACTCAGTCTCTAGGCAGAAGGACAATGTCAACACCCAATCCTGGCCTATCCTGCAACCTACACTGAGAAAAGGCGTTCAGGTAGGACCAACGCTCCTTCTGATTAATTCTTGTTCAGTTCCTATTGGCTATTTTCTTTATTTCTTTTACCTTTTTTTAAGACAATTTTTATTCTTATTGCTTGAGCCTCAGTACAAAGTGCAGATTATTTCTCCCACTTAATCTAACCCATATTACAGTTTGCATTGATCAATTTCCAATTGCTCCTTTCCAATCAGTCCTTTCTACTTCTTCTTGAAAATATACATGAATCCCTTCAGACTGCAGTCAAATATTTAGCTGGCAAAGAAGGCTATTTACATTTTTAAGGCCATTATTTTTTTCTAGAAGTGCTGTCATTATCTTTCTTTGAATGAAGACTGGGAATGAAATACCTTATTATACAGTTAATTATAATTGAAAAGAACAACTTCAGGGTTCCCTGCAAAGTTATTGATAGAAATCCTCCTCCATTTGCAAATAAAAATTTCTGCTTTGACATCCCAACAAGCATTTGTATAATGAAAACTTGTTTAGAGGAACAATTTCTCATAGCAACAGTTCCATTCCTAAGCAATAGGCTGGATCCATATTGCATAGTTGAAGTAGATGCACATTGAAATTAGATGGGTTTAAATTAGTCATAATTAACCTCTGTCTCATTGATTTTAATTTTTCTCTTCTCTGTATGAATAAATATGCATCCAACTTCAGTATGTGAACTTGGACTGTAAAACTATTTGAAATGTACATTTCCCCTTCGTTTGTAACCTGAAAATCAAATAGGTCTGTGCAAATCAGTCTTT
Source organism: Thermophis baileyi (assembly GCA_003457575.1). Lineage (NCBI taxonomy): Eukaryota > Metazoa > Chordata > Lepidosauria > Squamata > Dipsadidae > Thermophis > Thermophis baileyi. The sequence goes on along the minus strand of QLTV01001697.1, from coordinate 1,574,534 downwards.
CTATTCAAATTCAAGGAGAGTATGATTACATTCAAGTTTATAATCCAAGATTTAAAAGACAAAATGACTTGATTTGAGCCACTTCATAATTTAATTTGGGAAAGATAAAAGGTTATAATGGAGAAGAACCCGAACATCTGCAGCTGCTTTATTATTATTTTTTGGCAAAATTTGATGTAAATAGCAGCGTAGCAGATCTTTTAGAGCCATGCAAAATTTCAGATAGTTTTCTTCAAGGTTTCATCACAATATATCCCCACCACCACTTGACTTTGCCAGATGAGATTAGCAAGAAGGACAAAGCATCAACTTCCATGTTGTCCAACAAATCACCCAAATTATACCAAACAAGCTTAAATATTGAAACTGAAATACATTTAAAAGCAAGTTCTTATCTGGCAACTTGTTCTTCTGGGGTGGCAGCAGGGGTGAAATTCAGCAGGTTCTGGAGAACCGGTAGTGGAAATTTTGAGTAGTTCAGAGAACCAGCAAATACCACCTCTGGCTGGCCCGAGAGTGGGGAGGGAATGGGGATTTTGCAGTATCCTTCCCCTGCCACACCCACCAAGCCACGCCCACAGAACCGGTAGGGAAATTGTTTTGAATTTCACCCCTGGGTGACAGGCAAGGAATGACACTGGAAACTGATAATTGAATTGACCCTCATGAGGTAGTATACTTTTGCTGCATCTCACCACTGGAATGATTGATGGTTTGCAAGTTTGACCTCACCCTAAGAAGATGTTACAATTGAAAGGACTGCTCATGATTTGCTGGACAAGCAGTAAACATCTGATCTTAGATATTTAGACAGAAACAGCTAAATAACATTAAATAAAACAATCCTTAATCTTAAAAAACAATAAGGGAAAGAAAAAGAGAAGGGAAGGGGGGGGGGGGAGAAGAAACCCAGGAAAACTGAGACCACATTGAGACAAACTGGTCTTTGTATATTATTTTTTAAAATAGTTATTGGTCTATTAGTTATGAGTTGCCTCAGTAGCAGAAGGGAAACCTCATACTCATCTTTCAATTTACAATCTGTTTGAAAATAATAAATACAAAAAGCCTACATAATTTTGAACTAGATTATATTTCATGTCTTGATTTGATTCTAAATCAAGGGATTATCTCCCTTTCCTTCAGATATTTTATGAATGTTCCACCTTTTTCCCCCAATTTTTCATTTCAAACTGGTCCTGGGATAAAGTGAAGTATTTCCAAGAACAGGAAAATGACAGTATAATGTCTTTATTCACTCTAATTGTGAGGATATTTTACTTAGAGAAAAATGGAAAGGAAATTGTTCAGAAATGCAATATTTAGTGTCCTGTTTTTTAATACCATGTAGTGATTGATTCATAATTGGTGGAATATGTGTGAAGTTCAATGTAATGAAGAAATAACAATTTCTCAACATTTTGTTGGCTGTCAAGTAATCCCTTCTTACAAACTACAATCTTCAGACAACTGTAATTTTTAATTGAAATTGTTTATATCTTTCTTCCTTAACTTAGCATTTGAATGGAGCAATTTACATAATAATACCACAATTTGCATATTTATTAGTTACATAAAATACAGCCTTTAATGTGAATTTAGGGTGACAGTTAATCATACATTTCCATTGTTTTTATTGTGATTATAATTCAAATAGATTCTAATGTATAGATGTCACATTGTATTAGCCATCAATATGTACATTTATATAAAATAATTAGGATTATACTAAAGCAATTAGGATGTTTTCCTGTCCCTTTTCTATGTAGCTTAGTAATAAAAAAGGAAAAGTTTCCCCCTATCCAGTCATGTCCAACTCTAGGGGGAGTGCTCATCTCCACTTCTTAGCCAAGGGAGCCAGCATTGTCTGAAGACATTTCTGCAATCATGTGGCCAACATGACATCACACTGCAGCACAGAGTGTTCAGTGAAACACAGACTACTGTTACCTTCCTACAAAGTAGTACCTATTTATCTACTCGCATTTTCATGCTTTCAAACTGCTAGATGGGCAGGAGCTGGGGCAAGAATGGGAGCTCACCCTGTCATGCAGCTCTTGAGTCTTGAACCTGGTCTGTTAGCTTTCCAGCTGACAAGCTCAGCTTCTTAACCGCTGAGCCACCCCACTCCCGGTTTGGTAATATAAGCATGTAAATAGTTACTAAAAGAACTTTCAAAATTATCTTCAAGAAATGGACTGTGCATAATCCCTCTTTCTAATTTTTGACATTTTAATGCACTTCTTGAACTTGGTGCATTTTTTCCATCAGTCAAAAATATCTTGTTCATAATTTACATTTGTTCAATGTTGCTTTGGAAATAGTCACACTGCCTTTAAGTAAAAATATTTCTTGGGTGAGAAGAAACCCTATTGGTTGGAAACATGTGGAAGAGGCTTTCATCCTGCAGTGGATAGACAATGGCTAGAATGATGATTTATCTGGTAAAAAAACACCTGATCTTAGAAGGATGGCTAAGAGGCTTTTGTACCAGGTACCCTCATAGCTGCTTTTGGGATTAAAGAATTAGCTACTAATAGTCTGGCTGAAACAAAGCAGAGCAAAGATGCACTTGGGCAATCACAACCCCAAATAGGAGAAGGCCTATATCATAGGAGCAACAGATGGTTGAAGATACAACTTCTCTTCCCAAGGTATGATGAACAAGGAATCCTGATTAATTGCTCACTGTATCTTGGAGGCATCACTATTGCTTAGATAATTTCCCTAGTCACCATGTTGCTTTCTGTGTATACATTTTGGGCAGACTTTTCTTTTGTACTTTTGTTCACCTGGAAAGAATTCCAGAATTGTTTTGTGAACTCATAGAATCAGTCCAAAGCAGCCAGATTAGCTCAGGACCTAAAATATAACTAAATCTGATGCACATTGCTACAGTTCAGGACTTCATTCTCAACTGCCAATGAATACAACCTTTGGTATTGTCACTAGCGCACCAGCGTGCCTACCGTCCCTGTCCTACTGTCCTATTGTCTTCATCTATCTGTATTCACTTTGATTATGTTTATGTTTATACCTATACCTGCTATCTTGTACATGTTTGACAAATAAATAAATAAAATAAATAAAATAAATAAATAAAAATACAATCAAGGTAAAAGTCTACACATATCTGTCTAGAAGTTCAATGGAGTACAGTGGGATTGTCACGCCAATAAATGAGTTACTGATTGCAGTCTTATAGAAGCACTATGGTGAAGGACTCCCTCCCTCCCTCCCAATGCAATGCATTAATTAGAATAACTGGAAAGAAGCCTTGCATAGTCTAAGAAAGATATTTAGGCTGACATTATAGCCCCTCTCTCAATGTGAACATTTACAAAAGGGTCACTTATCAAGACACTCAGAGGTGATCTTTAACATATACATGAGATGAGTCTAACCAGATTTAGTTTTGGTCTAACTGCAGAATCTGTGAAGACCATACTAATTCTTGTGTATAAAAGCAGATCATTTTTCTGATTGAATCAGAGTAGTGAAAAATTAGTTGGTGGGGCTAATTCTTAGAACTCAGTCTCCTGGTTTCTAACCCAGTGTCTTTAATCACTACATCACATTGGCCATGAATTAGAATCACATTAAAAAAAAATTCATATTATATTAAGTTATTCAACAACAAAATAGTGAAACATGTGTTTTTTTAACTATCAAGACAGTCCTATCATTTAAAAAAAATATGAAAATTCAGTTTTCAGATTTTATATATTTATCACTTTTGAAATGTTCATGCCTTAGTAACCCTGCCAGCTGCAATATTGCAATGGGCTCTATATGGGGCTCTCTTCAAGACCATTTAGGAGCTACAGTATAACTGTTGTAGAATGCAGTGGCATGTGCAATTTTGGGCACACTGGACACATATTAAACACATGTAACAACACTGCTAGGTAAGCTGCATCGGCTTCCAGTAGGTTTCCAGATGCAATTCAAGATGCAGGTTGTCATCTATGAAGCTCTCTGTGACCCAGGACTAGTGGCTTGTACAACTGCTTGCCTTCAATGGATTCTATCCATCCCATCAAATCTGCAGAATAGGCATATTCCGCGTCTCTTCTGGGAAGCAATGTTATATTGCTGGAACCAGAATATGTGCTTTCTCTATCCTGTCTCTTGCTCGACCAAGCAGCCTCTTCCAAAAGTAAGATGTCTATAACCAAACAATCCTTGCAGAATGCTTGAAGACTAATTTTTTCTCTTAAGTGTTGAGGCCAGGATGTTACATGATATGTATAGGTTACATTACATTATGGGAAATTTTGAAACTAATGGAGCACAACAGAAGAAACTTGAGAATGTATCCATAGTGCCTGAAGTTGGGTAACAGACCTACACATGGAAGACACCAGGTAAACCATCTTAAATCAGGGGTTCTTAACCTGGGATCCATGGACCTCGTGTGATCTGTGAACATGGATAGGAAAACAAAAATTACTTTTACTTTCATTATTTTATTTTATGCCTTGAAATACTTTTCTTAAGAAGAAATCTGCAGGCTTCACCAATCTCTCAATTGGTCCATGGCAAAAAAAGAAAAAAAAGAACCATTAATGGTAAATATCACCATTGATACAGGGGTGAAATGCTCCCGGTTCGGACCGGATCGCGCAGACCGCTAAGGGCTGGCGCCGGTGGTTCGGCGCACCGGTAGCGATGTCTGGCTGGCCACGCCCATGAACTGGTCCAGGCCCCGGGCCCCCGGGCCCCCGGGCCCCCGCTGCCCATGTCCACCCAATTGCCTGCCCACCCGCTCGCCACTTTTCCTGCTCGCCGCTTTTCCTTTAAATTTTTTTTTAAAATGGCCGCTTTCCCCGCCACTCAGCTGGGCACTTCCGCCCCCCCCGCCTATATAACTTGTTCCCCTTTGCCACACGGACACAGGTACTTGCTTTGCCGACGCCTCGCCTCCCCCGGATGCCTTGTTCCTTCAATTGGGTAAGTAATTTTTTTCTTTTGCTTTAAAAAAATAGTAAATTGGGGGGTTTTTTTCCTTGGTTTTTTTTTTAGGAATTGTTTTTGTTAGACATAGCCATTTAAAGCTTTTGCAGCCTAGCTAACCACCCACCTTCCCCCCAGCCTCCAGCTTGCTTACCTTCGCTCTTCAATCCATCTGCTCTGCAAGCAACTGTTCAATCCATCTGCTTGGAGAGCAACTTAATCTGTCTGCCTTGTTCCTTTAATTGGGTAAGTAAACTTTTTTTTTTGCTTTAAAAAAAATAGTAGCCATAGCCATTTAAAGCTTTTGCAATGCTTGCTTAGGCAGGGGGTTGGACTAGATGACCTTGCAAGATCCCTTCTTCCAACTCTCTAAATCTGTTAAATCTGTTGCAGCAGTGTACTTTTGCATGGTGTGTGAGTCTGTACAGCTGCTTTTGCATGGTGTGTGAGCCAGTTGTGTTGTTGTGTTATGTGTTGTGTGTAAAGTGTAAACATTTTTTTTCAGCTCTTTGTTGCTCTGTGAGGCTCATGCTTATGGTAGGGGCCATTTTAGAGCTGAGGTGGCGCAGTGGTTAGAGTGCAGTACTACAGGCTACTTCAGCTGACTGCTAGCTGCAGTTCGGCGGTTCAAATCTCACCGGCTCAAGGTTGACTCAGCCTTCCATCCTTCTGAGGTGGGTAAAATGAGGACCCAGATTGTTGGGGGCAAGAGGCTGACTCTGTAAACCGCTTAGAGAGGGCTGTAAAGCACTATGAAGTGGTATATAAGTCTAACCGCTATTGCTATTGCTATTTTGTGTGCTTTCGCAATGCTGCTTAGGCAGGGGGTTGGACTAGATCACCTTGCAAGGTCCCTTCTTCCAACTCTGTAAATCTGTTAAATCTGTTGCAGCAGTGTACTTTTGCATGGTGTGTGAGTCAGTACAGCTGCTTTTGCATGGTGTGTGAGCCAGTTGTGTGGTTGTGTTGTTGTGTGTAAAGGGGAAACCTCATGACCATCAGCGTTACTGGCCTACCTCTTTCAAAATGGGACCCTGCTCCTGCAGTGAGAAGGTGGCTCAGAGAACATCGCTCAGCCGATGATCCGCATCAAGGGCAAGAAAAGTGGAAGTGAGGAGAGTGCCCCTGACGACCCTAGCTGGAAATACCTCAAACAACTGAAAGCTAAAGCAAAAGACAACTAACACTTATGTAAGTATTATTATCGTTTTTTTTTCAGCTCTTTGTTGCTCTGTGAGGCTCACTTATGTAAGTATTTGTGTACCTCTTTTATTGTTTTGTGTACTTCTTTTATTCTTACTTAAGTATTAAATGGTTAAATTTGTATATCATGGTATATCTTCTTTTTGTAGGCCGTTATCATTGGTGCAAAGAAGTGACGTGGAAGACAACACTTTTATTGCTCTTATGTAAGTATTTGTGTACCTCTTATTGTTTTGTATGCTTAGTTTAATCTTATTTAATTATTAATTGCATGAAATAATTGGTATATTTTCTTTTTGTAGGTTAAAAAACGGCAAAGAAGTGACATCGACTTGGCCATGCCCACCTGGTCACCTGACCACCAAGCCACGCCCATCCGGTCACATGACCACAAAGCATGCCCAACAAGAGCCACATCCACCTGAAGCCACGCCCACCAGACATCAAGCCATGCCCACAAAATAAGCCACGCCCACAGAACCGGTAGGGAAAATTTTCACATTTCACCCCTGCATTGATATGACAGGAAACACTCTGATATGGAATTAAAGTTGCATGTAAAAAAAAAGGAGGGGTTCAATTGTGCATCTAAAAATGAGATATGCTGCACTGTCTCTTTGCTTGAATTAGGGCACATTACATCCACTTTGCAACTCAGATTCCTTATTTAATCAAATCAAAGCCACTTCATACAGAGATCTTGAACACAGAGAACTAAAAAAAAAAAAATAGAACTAGAACACTAATGAGCTTGTAGCTTTACTGTTTTGTCTTCAGCCTACCTATTGGGAAAACAAATTTACTGTTTAATTGGACCAACAGGCTGTTTAATGTTCCAAGATTCTCTTTTAACATGCAATTTTCTTTTAGAATAAAATTAAAATGATAAAAAAATTGGAAAGCTCATAGAAGAGTGCAAGAAGAGCACTGATTAAAAAAATAGTATATATTGTCCCCTTTATTTCTGAGGTGTTTCAGAACAACTTTCACAATGACAGATACCATTAAATTATATCAAAAGCAAAAGAAAATGCACTCATAGAAATCATGATCCAGAATGTCAAATTATCAAAAGTTATCATCTCTTTCAAACCCACTTTTTCTATATTTTAATTCTTTTAGTGTTGATATATTTTGGACATAAATAATACCGGCTTGCCCAAGTTAATAGACTAAATTGTGGTTGTAACTACTCAGTGAAATAGGTGATAGCCAATATGGCTTAATTGTGTTGTGTTTAATTGTATTCTCCAAATGCAAGCGGTTGGGCTCAGAAACCTCAGTTTATTAGGCCATAAATTAATCTGCTGTACAAACAATGGCATTGTTGATCTAATGAACCTTGAATTGGCTAAAAGAATTCTGATTTCATTTCTTGGCTATGTTATTAACAATCCAAGAATAATAACGAGATAAAGACATGTAACTGTACAAAATGATTAGTAAAGCAGAGTCAAAAGACCAATGTAGTTTAGCACGTGAATTAGTGTGCATGTTGCACCTGTCAGGAACACCTTAAACCAAATAAATCTTTCCCAAGAATCACATGTCAGCTATGGAGAGCAGCTGCATGAAACTAGGAAAATGCATCTGTTATAATGTGTCCCTCGTAATTGTTATATGCACCTCCATGTGTGTTCCAAATCACATTCATCATCCTGGATCCATATCTCTGCAGAAATCTGATCATTAATTAGCTAGTCATAGTATAATACAGTGCAACAAAGCTTCATCAGCAACAAATTGTTTGGGAGGTATAACAAAATTATTGGAGTATTGCCAACACCTGCCTTAAGCAGGATAAATGCAGATCCTGTGCATGGACATTACCAGACACAAAAGATCAGCATCAAATCAACCACATACAATAATACAAAAGAGAAGATGGAGAAGTTCAATTCAGTCAGCTAGCAGAGTTATTGGAACAGATTGTGGAGCAGACCATAAATTATTGGTGTCAAATATATAAACTTAGATAATTAAAGACAGTAGGTGTGCAGCAAGATTTGACCTGGAAGACATACAGTCAGAATATAAGATCAATGCCATGAATTGATTTAGTACATTTATCTTATGTGAAAGGGAAGCTGAAGAACTGGGGGGAAGTAATAAGAGACATTGTGAAAATCAAAGCAGAAAGAATATTTCCAAATTTTCAGAGGAAAGAATCCATGTGGCTTTCAGAAAAAGCTACCCTGATAACTAGGGAAAGAGAGGAGATGAAAGACTTGGGCAACAAAAAAGAAGTATGATGACTGACTGCAAACTTTCAACATCAAAGAAGGAAGTGCAAGAAAAGTTTTTTTAATTAGGACAGTTAACAAATATAAAAAGAGCAAGAGAAGTGTTGTCTTCCTTTTAAAAAAAAAATCATCTAAAATAAACAAGAAGCTACTGTGATCTTTGAGACTAAGGAAGAAAAATAGTTGAAAAGGAGTGAAACAAAATGCAGATTATATGTCTGTATATAATACGTTATAAGAATGGTTAGGACTGGAAGAGATGACAGCTGGAATCAAAACAGGAGGTTGAACTACCAACTGGTTGAGATAAGCAGACAATGCCTCTTTGTTAGCCAAAAGGAAAGCAGACTTTGAAGAACTTATTATAGATGTAAATATGCAGAGTGAAAAACCTGGGTTAACATTAAATATTAGGACAAAGGCAATGTTAACTAGCTGTTCTGTGACCTTACAGTTGATGGCAAAAAAAATGATGGTGCTAGTTATTTTCATCACCTCTCCTTGATCTCAAGAATAGATAAAGGCAAAAATGTAGTGAAAAAGTAAAGAGGAGATTAATCCTAGGATATTAAAGACAAAGATCACTAAAATAAGGATATTTCTATAAATGGAATGTTTGGGACTAAAGTTAACAAACTGTCAGCATGGATCTATTGCTATGTAATAACGCTGCATAGTTTCTGGAATACAGTATTTGGAATTCTACTAAAAAAATCAAGGATTTTTTTTTTCAGGAAAAGAGTCTAATAAAAGAATTGTCATCTAACACTAGAAAGAAAAATCTATACCCTATTTGCAGAAATAGGCTCTTGATATGTACTGTTAGTTAACATTTGAATTAGTTTTTTCCCCCCAGTAAAAGGGCAAACACTACTTTCAAGCAACATGGTTAATTTGTGGACTTCTGTTCAAAACATATTTTATCATGCTTGTTAAAATTTTAATGAATATTAAGGTTAATAGTTTTACTAAATCCATGTTTGCTTCTCTTTCTAGTTAATGTAAGACAAAATAATATGTGAGAGCACTTCTTTTTTCCCCCCAATCAACATTAGGCAATCTCAGTTCATTCCCCCACCGGCCCAACATTCTTCTGGGAGAATGCAGTATATAAAATAAGTTAAAGGATAATTATAAGTCTACCAGTCATTTTAGAACAAAAATATAAACTGCATATATACTATACTATATGAAATCATCTCTCAAGAACTTCCCCTCAGAGTTCTTAGGGTCCATTAGACATGAAAGCTGGTTGGGTGCCATTCTCTCTCAGCCCAATTCACTCCATTGTATGGAAAAGAGGAGGAGGAAGGAGTATTAGATAAGTTTGCTACCTTTATAAAAATAATAAACGTTGCCATATATCATCATCATCAACAACAACAACAACAACATCGTCGTCATCTTGGAGAACCAGGAAAAATCAGAAGTCCTTGATCATTTCACAAAATAGAAAATTCACCAGTTACAACTGAGGAAATTATGAAAGTTTATTATTTCTGCTTATTTCTTCTTAAATCTGTTTAAATTTGGACTCAAGAAATATTTCTGTATGTGTTTGTGTAGGTAACAGTTGGAATTCAATGACCAGAAGTCTAGTTTCCATTGTGTTTTCATCTCTTTTCTGATTACCTGTGTCAATCATGTCATTTCAGAGTAAGCAAAACCTTCTATGAGTGGTAGATTAAACAGTAAGGAATAAAAGAGCCTGGTGACCAACTTCCTCAATCCTCTTTTCTTGCCATCCATCATAAACATTCTGAAAAAGATATTCATCCCAGAAGGCCACATTCACAAAATTGTTTTTCTTCTCTTTATAGAGGCAGAGTTTTGGAAAAATACAAATGCGAGTCATTTTCGTGTTGCCAGTCAGATGCACTGAACAAACAATTACAAGTAGCTAAGTAATTAATTTTCATGCCTGACTTTCTTTTTTTTTAGTGTCTATTGTCTTTCTTCACTGAGTAGAGAAGAAAATAAAATTACTGTCAGGGTTCCAAATAGCATCCAAAATTAAATCAGAGTCCGATTCCAAGTATTCCTCAAAGTTCCAATTTATTAATAGAGCCATGTTGGCACATCTGGGTGAAACCCGAATCTGAAGTCCTCTGGGTTTCACCACCCAGTTGAAAGTTCAAGCCCTGGCAGAGTCCACCCATCTCCTTCTGTGCAGGTGCAGAGGTGCAGAGACAAAGGATGACCTTGGCTTCCTAGAAAGAATTTGTTATGGCTACATACTAACAACCTCATACAATCCTCCCTCCCATTTTCCCACAGTAGAAAATGCATAGTAAAATAGTATAAATTGTGGCAGGCCTAAGATCCCAAATAAAATGGCTTCGGCCTGACAATTACATTCTAAAGAACACCTGAAGTGTTTGCAAAACCAAGATGGAAGTAATTTGATTTGAAAACCAAAACACAAGTCCTTCTCTGGTGAAATTTGAACCAAACCACGTTAGGTCAGAGCATTTGACAAACCTTTGATTCAGGGATTTCCATAAAGAGGGGATATTAAAAAAAAGTCAGGATGGAAGGTGGGACCACGGAATTGATGCCTTGACTCTTTTCAATCTATATTGTGTGCACTAAAAGAGATCAATTTAAAATGTAAGCGATGGTAGGGGCTTGAGGAGGTTGAGAAAAGCACACACCCCCAACATTGGAAGTGTAAGCTACTATTGTGCTGGATTCGAGGTATGGCTTGGTAAAAATACATACAAGAACCAAAGATTGCCTTTAATAGAATAGAATAGAATAGAATTTTTTATTGCCAAGTGTGATTGGACACACAATCACATGGTGCATATGCTCTCAGTGTACATAAAAGAAAAGATACGTTCGTCAAGAATCATAAGGTACAACACTTAATGATAGTCCGGGTACAAATAAGCAATCAAATCATAGTAGGAACCAGTCAATATAAATTGTAAGGATACAAGCAACAAAGTTACAGTCATACAGTCATTTATGGGAGGAGATGGGTGATGGGAACAATGAGAAGATTAATAGTAGTGCAGACTTAGTAAATAGTTTGACAGTGTTGAGGGAATTATTTGTTTAGCAGAGTGATGGCGTTCGGGAAAAAACTGTTCTTGTTTCTAGTTGTCTGGGTGTGCAGTGCTCTATAGAGGTGTTTTGAG
>QLTV01001697.1:1519909-1543324 GCA_003457575.1 Thermophis baileyi | reverse complement strand
CCTTCGAACCGATCTAAATGTACTTCATAAAATTATCTGCCACAATGTCCTACCTGTCCATGACTACTTCAGCTTCAACCACAACAATACATAATAGATACATAGATACAAACTTAATGTAAACCGCTCCAAACTCGACTGCAGAAAATACGACTTCAGCAACAGAGTGATCAATGCCTGGAATTCACTACCTGACTCTGTGGTTTCTTCCCCAAACCCAAAACCTTAGACACACGAGCACACAATAGATACAAACTTCATGTAAACCGCTCCAAACTCGACTGCAGAAAACATGACGTCAGCAACAGAGTGATTAATGCCTGGAATTCACTACCTGACTCTGTGGTTTCTTCCCCAAACCCAAAAAACTTTAACCTTAGACTGTCTACTGTCGACCTCACCCCATTCCTAAGAGGTCTGTAAGGGGCGTGCATAAGCGCACCAGCGTGCCTACCGTCCCTGTCCTACTGTCCTATTGTCTTCATCTATCTGTATTCACTTTGATTATGTTTATGATTATACCTATACCTGCTATCTTGTACATGTTTGACAAATAAAATAAATAAATAAAAATAAATAAATAAACATTTGAGATTTGGTATTGGAGATGGTTCCTGAAAATACCATGAGAGCCAAGGAAACAAATATCATTTGAGGCATAAATGATAAGTTTCAAATTATCATATACATTAAGAGCCGAGGTGGCGCAGTGGTTAGAGTGCAGCACTGCAGGCTACTTCAGCTGACTGCTAGCTGCAGTTCGGCGGTTCAAATCTCACCGGCTCAAGGTTGACTCAGCCTTCCATCCTTCTGAGGTGGGTAAAATGAGGACCCAGATTGTTGGGGGCAATATGCTAACTCTGTAAACCGCTTAGAGAGGGCTGTAAAAGCACTATGAAGCGGTATATAAGTCTAAGTGCTATAGTGCTATTATGCCTAGCCTTCTGGAAAAAGTCTATAATGCTGGAAAAGGTGAAGGACAAAGGAAAAGAGAACGAAAGGTAACAAGGTGGATGGACTCAATTACAGTGGTGATTGGTGTACTATTGGAAAATCTGAAGAGATTGGTTGGGGAAGAGATCATCACTGGGAAAATCTATCTATGTGGTTGCTGAAAGTTGGCACCAATTTAATAATACATTCAATCAATGAAGAGTACACATACTTCTATAACACAAAGACAATGTGCATTTGTTCCCCCCCCCCCCGTGCAGTTTGTTGCAGTGGTTAAGGTATAAGTCTAAAAACCGGGTTACCGGAAACTTTAGTCCACTTAGACACAAAGCCAGTGACTTGACACAGACTCTTTCTTCAGCCTTAGGAAGAAGTCAATGGTAAGCCACTTTGAAATCTTACCAAGAAAACAGTATGGACCAGGGGTGGGTTCTAACTTACCTCGCTGCCGGTTCGCTTCCTCCCACCCCGTGTGGCCGCGCCTCGCGCAGTGCCGAAAAATAAAAAAAAAATCCAAAATAAAAAGCCAAGAACAAGATGGCGATGCATGCGCAGTGCTGGAAACTCGGCTTCTGCACATGCGCAGAAGAAGAAAAAAATTTTAAAATTTTTTTTTTCAAAAAAAAATAATCCAAAAAAAAGATGGCGGCATCCACGGACTGGCACCGACCGAACGAACCGGCTCCATGATGTCACCGTGACATCACCAGCGGGTTGCTACCGGTTCGGGCGAACCACTCCGAACCGGGAGGAACCCACCTCTGGTATGGACTAGTTCAGGCAGTCATCAGGATTCAACACTTACTTCAAGGCAGCAAAAAACCCACCTCCCCACTATCTAATGTGCTCTTTTTTTTCCTATGCAGATTTCCCAATTATATGGATTATTTAAATGCAGTTTGGTTTCAACATACTGTTAAAACACTTATTTCCCAATCAGTATACCTTCATGAATACAGATTATGTTTAATGAACATTGATGGATGATCAGTGGTGGAATGATGGATTGTTGCCCTTTGTGCTGCAGTGGAGTATGCTTTAGCAGATCATAGGAGACCATAATAATAACATTTTCTCAGGGTGAAGACTGTGTGAAAGAGAGTCCTCTTCTTTGAATGGGATGGGAATGGAATGTCAAAAGCAGGTTAGAAAACTATTGCTTCTTCATAAAAACCTTTTTTTCAGAAGTTGTAGCTATTGGCTACAATGGAAAAATAATCATTTTGTTTTGTGAACATTTAAAGAATTTTGGGCCATGAACTTCTCTCTTCTCTCCCTGTTACTTTCAAAAAGAAGTATCAAATTGCCTAATGGCAAAGCCATTTATTTTCAGGGGATTAATTGTTTAGTTTCACAGCCACTTTTTTGGTGGGAGGGGAAAAAGCATAGTGCAAGGTACTATTGAAATATGATTTTTCTTCAATACTTGTTTTCTCATATAATACAATTATCCAGATCTGATGGGGCACAAAATATAATCCGATTAGCAGAGTTTAGCTTTAATGCTGGTTTATGTTGCTTTGGTGGTGCATGCTAACCTCACACTGGCAGTGGAACAACAAGCATTGCTTTTTAAATGAGTTCACTGAATTCTGATGGTGATACAGCAATAATAGCTATGGGGAAAAATGGCAGAGGAAATTAACAAAACAGATTACATATCTTTGTCTTTGTCTATTTGTCCATTTTGATAAATGGAAGTGTATTTTAAAGATAAATTTTTGAACAAAATTAACATAGCAATAGTAATAGCACTTACTTATATACCGCTTTAAAGTGCTTTACAGCCCTCTCTAGGTGGTTTACAGAGTCAGCATATTGCCCCCAACAGTCTGGGTCTTCATTTTACCAACCTTGGAAGGATGGAAGGCTGAGTCAACCTTGAGCCGGTGAGAATCAAACTGCTGTCAGTCAGAAGAATTAGCCTGCAATACTGCATTCCAATGACTGCACCACCACAGCTCTTATCATGAAAATGTTCCTTTATTAACTATGCCCCAACCAGGGGTGAAATCCTCTGAAGTCTGCTACTGGTTCGGTTCGTGTGCGCTTTGCGCACGCATGCATACTGTGCATGCATGCGCACCGCAGGCACTACCGTGCAGCGCCGAAAAAGGAGCATTTTGAAGCCATCAGAGTCTGCAAGGGTAAGTAGAACAGCGAGGGGGGGATCAGCTGTGCCGCACGATTTAGATTAGCTAGAAAGTGGGAAAAAGCTGATCGTCGCACAGCTGATCGTCGGATATACCGGTTCAGACCAGTTCACCCGAACCGTAGCATTTTTTACTACCAGTTTAGGCGAACTGGTCCGAACCGGTAGCATTTCACCTCTGGCCCCAAAAATATATTTATCTGAAAAGAGGGCAATTTTATGCCTTATAATTTTATTTTAAATTCAATTACATTATTATTGAAAACCCTAATTAATGATCTAAAGTTCAAAGTTACAATTCACTTACATTTGAGTAATATAGAAATAGCACTTAGACTTATATACTGCTTTACAGTGCTTTACAGACCTCTCTAAGCGGTTTACAGAGTCAGCATATTGCCCCCAACAATTTGGGTCCTCATTTTACCCACCTCGGAACGATGGAAGGCTGAGTCAACCTTGAGCCGGTGAGATTTGAACTGCCAAACTGCAGCTAGCAGTCAGCTGAAGTAGCCTGCAGTGCTGCACTCTAACCACTGAGCAACTGAGGCTCTATGAAATATGTATGAAATTCACAGATGATCTTTGAAGGATAAAATAGGTACAATTATATTGAGAAAGAGTTGGTTTTAAATTAAAATGGTAAGTATAGTTTAAATTATATCCCTACAGAAAAAAAAACTAAGCTTTATACAAATAAAAATGATGAATATTGCATTTTTCCAGTTCCAAATTCATTTCCTTAAAGATTAAATAATAAAATAAAGAAGATTTAATATTTAAGGCAAACAATTACCTTTAACCAATACTTCAGAAATAGAATTGTATGGAAGAAATTAAAAAGAACTTATTAAAGATGCGGATTTTGTTACTAGTGCTGGTAGCAACTGAGTTGATAAACAGTACAGGGATTCATGGGGAATGATCTAATTCAGGTCATATGAATCAGATGTCTATTTAATTGATATTGCATATCAAGTGACATCGGGATCACCTTATAAAAAGCCAGAGATCATCAAAAACTGGTTGTCACACAACAGGTATTGTTAAATGTTACAAAAGTAAAGTATTTCTCAATTCTGCATAATGGAATGTTCATATTCCTGTAATGGAACTTCTTTCATCAGCAGAACTAAAGGGAGGTGATAGTCTCTCTGTACTCTTTCAACCACCATCAAATCCTTGCGATCTCTTTGACATAGGACTAGAGAAAGGACATTCTGATGTTGATACTTAAGTTTTAACCCCACCCCCTTTGAACGTCCTGTCTCATGAGTAATGTTCTAGAAGCCTGTGAAGTGATTCTTATTAGGAAAGATTTTAATGTACAATTTTACTTGCTACCTTTATTAACCACTGCATTACATGTTTTAGTATCTTTCATTGCTCTTTTGGGACATATATTTCTGTGATTTACAGCAACATTTGTAAACTATTAATATAGAACTCCAAGCAGAATAAGAAGACTATAAATATTGTAAATCGGTCAGATTTAATCTACTTTAGAAGACTGAAAGATGGAAATGTGGAAAACATGAAGGGTCACTTTATCATGTTTGGTGGACTTCTAAAAAAAGCTAGAAATTTTTGATCCAAATACATATAGCAACACAAAAATTTTAAAGAAAAAATCTCAACTGAAAGCAGGACTTTTATTACTACAACTAATGAATTGAAAACTAGAAAAAAAAACTTATGGAAGGTTGTTTTTGTACATGGTAACTACAGTGAGATTATTATATTCACAAAGATGGAAAGACTCTGAAATATCCACAATGGAGGAATGGTTGGTCAACATTACAGAAATTGCAGAGATGGCAAAATTGCCTAGTTTTATTAGGGAAAAAGACAATAACTACATTTGTTTCTGACTGAAAATTGTTTATAGACTTTTTGCTGAAAATGGAGAAAAATATAACCAGAAAGGGTGGACTATGGAACGAAGGTAGCCATGGTGTAACTATAACAAGAGAAGATGAAATATAGACTTCCGGTAGTGATGTCACAGCGAAGTGGAGTGGGGAGTCAGGGCTTCATTATCCACACCCAATTTCTTTTTTCTGGTGACCCTTAATGGGCATTGCGAACCCCGGAGAGGTTAGCAAAGGCAGAGGGGAAGCCCCGAAGACAGTGTGGAGAAAGGCGATCTTCCGCTACAGCAAAGGGAAACCCCTTGGTGCCGATGGGAGAGAAGACGGTCAATATGGCTGATCCGAAGCTGTGGCAGCTAGATAAGACACAGGAAGGCAAAAATCAAGAAGCAACGTAGTTGTGCTGGGTGAGAATTTTTTAATTCTAACTCTCTGCAATTGGATTTACCCTGGTACAGTAATAGAAAAGAGTGAAAGTGTGACTCAAAAAAGACTGGAGCAGGATTTCCACTCCAGGAGAGTAGTGGCGACTAAGTGGTTGGAGCCATTGATAGATCCGTAATAAAATTACAGAATAACTATAAAGAAATGGAGACAAAGCTGGAGGAAAGCCTAGACTAAGTACTTTGAAAGGACTTTATCTTGTCTTTATTTCCTTTTATTTTTCTTCTCTGTTTCTGACTGTGGTGGGACTTAAAGAAGAAGAAGAAGAAGTTGTTTCAGTATTAAAAAGAGTAAGAGCACCATCTACTGACAAGAAGAGCACATATAAAGTGAAGTGACTGATGCAATATTTATGAAAATTACAAAAGGCCTTTTGAGACATTTAGAGGTTATAAATTAAGTTTGAATATGGGAGAGTGAAAAAGAAGAGAAATACTTTCGGTGAACTTGGAAATTGTATAATCACCTAGGTGCGGTTCTGGAAAAATTTCAGTTCCTGATGGGATTTGGGGCCTTTGTGGATTAGCAATAGCAATAGCACTTAGACTTATATACCGCTTTACAGTGCTTTACAGCCCTCTCTAAGCGGTTCACAGAGTCAGCATATTGCCCCCAACAATCTGGGTCCTCATTTTACCCACCTTGGAAGGATGGAAGGCTGAGTCAACCTTGAGCCGGTGAGATTTGAACCGCCGAACTGCAGCTAGCAGTCAGCTGAAGTAGCCTGCAGTACTGCACTCTAACCACTGCGCCACCTCGACTCTTATAAATCTTAACCTGCAAAAAGGTGTGCAAAAGAACGATAACAACAACAGTGGGGACAAATTGTGTGTGGATTACACATTTGATTGTTGAAGAAAGAAGAAACTGAAGAAACACATACGTTTAAGATTTATGAGCAATCAATAGAACTGATAGAAGTACTAACTTTCACTGATTATTATTAATTATTAATTGTTTAGACTAATATATACTTATATAGCTGACATATCCTATATATCCTATTGAGTTGTGGGTTGATCTTTACTGTTATAATAACAATAGAGTGTTGAAGGAGGTACACCAGGGGGTGTGGGAAGAAATTCATAGTAGTGTAAAAATAATTTATTGTATTTGCTATTTTGGAGAAATACTTTTTGACTATTAGAGATGACAAGCACATTAAACATATCAAAGATAGGAAGGAAAACCTCATTGATGCCAGCATCAGCAACTACATCTCCTTCTAATCAATGATTGATAGAAACCATGCTAGGCCTGGAGAAGTCAAACTCTATGCAGAACATGCAAGCGATGTTACTATTGATCCAAGAAGCCATGACTAAAACTCAGGAAGCTATGTCCAAAAATCATGATGAGATTAAAAGTGAAATGGGGGAGATGAAGGGGGATATATGTAAGATGGATGAAAAGATGGGGAACATCCAGCAAATGATAATGAAGAATGAGCAGAGGATACAGAAAGTAGAAGTAAGGGCTGAACAAATGGAAAAAAAATGGAAGAAATGGACCAAAAACTATCCTTGGCTAATAGAGATTTAGAAGAGACAATAATTTTTCTGGAAATGGAAAAGGCGGCTTTTTACCTGAGATTCCAGAACATTGTTGAAGAGAAAGACGAAGACTTGGGTGAGGTGATGATGGACTTGCTGGTGGAAGTATTAAAGAAAAGTAAACATGATGTACAAAGAGACATAGATGAAGTATACAGAATCCATACAAACTACGCAAGAAGGCACAAATTACTGAAAGAGGTGCACTTGAGGTTCACCAAAAAGACATTGAGAGATGAAGTATACAAGAGAATGAGAGATGAACCCATGAAGTACAAAGGGAAAGAAATCCAGATGTTAAAACAGATACCCAGGAGAGTCAGAGATCAGAGGAGACAGTATCAATTCTTGACCGCACAATTGATCAAATACAATGTGACGTTCAGATGGTTGATACCAGAAGGAATTCTGATCTCCTGGCAAGATAAAAAAAATTAGGGTGGATACCCTAGACAAAGCACACGAATTTTTTGAACACCACTTTACGACAAATGAAGAGCAGGAAAGTAGAGAGGAGATAGAAAGTAAAAGTCAAGATGAATTGCAAACAGAGGAAAAAGCTTTAGAACAAGAAGAAAGAGTGAGGGTGGAAAATGAGCATGCAGAACGAGAAGGTGCAAGAATAAAAGGACAGAGAAAGATGAGAACAACCAGAAGGGCAAGACCTATATACAAGTGAAAAGATGGATGAGGAAGTCAGGATGTTATCTGTTAACATAAATGGATTGAACTCGCCCGCAAAAAGAAAGCAAATTTTTACAAAGCTACAAAGATTAAAATTGGATATAATCTGCCTCCAAGAAGTACACATTAAAAAACAACATGTCAACCTATTAGAACACCCCAAAATCAGGAAGCTGTACTCGTCTCTGGCATATCAAAAGAAGAAAGGGATATCATTATATATTAGAGAATCTCTAAAATCCAAACAAATATATACAGATGAAGAAGGAAGAATACTAATGACAGAGATATCAATAAGCCAAAAACAAACCCTTCTGATTGCAATATATGCCCCAAATAATAGGCAGGAAGAGTTTTACAAAAGACTTCACAAAAAGATAACAGAAATGGACTATGAAAATATATGTTTAATAGGGGACTTCAATGCAATTGTGGATGCTAAAAAAGATTACAGAAGCAGCAAAAGAAACAAAAAAGTAAGAACACTTCCAAAAACCTTCTTCGAGATGACATAAGAATTAGGCTTACAGGACACATGGAGAGAATTAAACCCAAAAACAAACCAATACACGTTCTATTTGAATAGTCATCAATCGTGGTCGAGAATAGACATGGTGTGGATGACATCAGGAATGAGAACAGACATCCAAGAGGTAGATATAACAACAAATATATGGGCAGACCACAACCCCATAAGAATTATATGGAAGGGACAAAAGAAGAAATTGAGGTGGACAATGAATCAAGCCATCTTAAAAGACAAGGAGTTTATACAAATGGTAGAAAAGGAAATGAAATTCTTCTTTAAAGAAAACAGAAAAGAAGAAACATCATTGCAAAATGTCTGGGAACGGCAAAAGCATACATGCGAGGACTAGTCATAACATATATAACAAGAAGAAATAAGAAAAAGAAACAACAGCAAAATATACTACAAGATGAGTTTAAAAGGTTAGAGACAGAACTGCAGAAAGACCCACAAAAAAATAAGAGAAAAGAGAAAAAGGATTTAATAAAACACAAATTGAACTTAATAGTGCAAGGTGAAATGGCACAAAAAATTAAAATGGCGAGACAAAATTTTTTTCAACACGCAAATAAGCCAGGTAGATGGTTAGCATATAAGTTGAAAAAGGAAAAAGAGAAGAAAATGATACATCAATTGCAAGATGAAAAGGGAATCCTTCAATATATGGGACGTAATGTATAAATGGTTAGATAATAGGTGCAGAGACTAGAAAACCTAATAAGGAAAGAGGATTAATAAACTAGAAATAAATACAGATATAAAGATATACATAAGAATATATATGGCAAGCAATAGTACTATTGGACTGTATGTAATTGTAAATCAAAACGTATAGAGCGATAAATGTACAGATTGTAATGGTATAACCATGGAAATAATGGATATAATTACGATGTACAATATTATGTATGTAAAAAGAGACTACATTAAGTTTGTTCTCTTCCAATGTAATTCTAAGGAAATGTATAGTTACATTTGAAAGAGACAGTATCTGGAACATACACTGTACTGTGTAGGGAAATGGAAATTTATATACAACAAGGAACAGAAAAAGATGAAAGGAGAGGGTAGTGGAGAGGTGAAGGGAGAGAGGGAAGGGGAGAGTGGAGTGAGATGGAGGAGAGGAGAGGAGGAGAGAAAAGCCGAGGGAAGAGGAGAAGGAAGGAGATGGAAGAAGAGGGAAATAGAGAGAGGAAAGGAGAGAGGGAAATGGATGGAAGGAGAGCAGTAGAAGAGAGGGAAGGAGAGGGAAGTGGAGAAGAGGAGAGGGGAGAGGAAGAGAGGAAAAGGGAGGAGAGGGAAGTAGAGAGGGGGAAAGGAGAGAGATAAATATATAGAATCTTATGGTATAGATATGAAAATAATGGTCATAACAATGACATACAACATTATGCATTGAAAAGAGACTATAATGTATGAGCAAGAGAATACTGGTTATAATCAGGGTGTATCAGAGGTGGGTTCCTCCTGATTCGGACCGGTTCGCCCGAACCGGTAGCGACCTGCTGGTGATGTCACGGTGACGTCACGGAGCCGGTTCAGTCGGTGCCGGTCCGTGGGCGCCACCATCTTTTTTTTTTTGGAATTTTTTTTTCTTCTGTGCATGCGCAGAAGCTGAGTTTCCAGCACTGTGCATGTGTCACCATCTTGTTTTTGGCTTTTGGGGGGGATTATTTTCCGGCACTGCGCATGTGTGCGCATGCGAAGCGCGTGCGCGCCCACGAGGTACGCCCACGTGGCGTGGGAGGAAGCAAACCGGTAGCGAGGTAAGTTAGAACCCACCCCTGGGGTGTATAGTACTATGTATATTTGAAAAAGACTGGATACAGCCAGTACATTGTCATTGCAAAACTGGGAATGTGATGTATTATAAAGAAAAAAGTATAATAAAAAGATGAAATATAAATACATTTATAACTGAGTAAGGAATATCAGAAGATTCTTTCTTTCTTTCTTTCTTCTTTCTTTCTTATAACTTTTCTCTGCTTTCTCCATTTTTCTTTTTAAAAACTTGCATTTTTTAAATTCAATAAAAATATTCTTCAATAAAAAATAATTAAAAAGAAGACTGAAAGATGATCTATCATTGTGTTTTATTTTATTTTGTTTTGTTTTGAGTGGGGAGGAGCTTCTGAAAGGTATGGGAGATTATAAAACCATTTTTCTATTTAGTGTCATTAAATTCTGCTTGAAATTTGCAGACTAAGGTCATTTTCATTTCAACTACCTTTTTACTCCCAAAAAGAGGGTGAAAACTTGGGTGCGTCTTATACACCGAATGTAGCCCCACCCAGCCACCCCCACCCTTTGGCCTCTGCCTCCCAGCAATTTACCTCCTTGCAGCAAACAGTCCAGAGCCTGATTAGCACAAGCAACTGCTTATCAGCTTCCCGAACTTCAGCTGATTCAGGCTGTAGGCAGGTGGCAGGTGCTAAAACTGAAAGTGAAACTAACTGCAAGGAGGCAAATTGAAACAAAAAGAAAAAGCTTTTTAAAATAAATGCTTGATCTAAAGAGGCCCAGTGCTATTGTATCTTCTTTTAGATAGCAGAGAATAATGTATACTTCAAGAAACCCACATCAATTTTAACAGCATTTGTACAAGTAATAATCTGAAATGTAACAGTGTCCTGTTTTAGTATTAAAATAAGGCAGCTGAGTTAAACCCTGACTTAGTCATGTTTGGAGTAGATCTATTTAAATAATTGGGAGGAGTTAGTGTGACTACATTTAAGAAAACTTTCTGGCATTAATATGCTACCATAATGTACACTTCTCCAATTCTTTGCTATTTCTATGGGTCAGGCACACATGCACAGAAATACACAGCAAACAGTGTATATCATCTGTAGTGTTTGCTGTTTGCTGGGAGGCAAATTGCTGGGAGGCAGAGGCAGATTTAAGGTGCGTCTTATACTCCGGTGCATCTTATACTCCGAAAAATACGGTATATTATACTCTTAAAAAAACCGTAGCCCTTCAATCCAACATATTTATATTGCATAAAATGGTTAAAGTTGAGTCATCACCAAAATGATAGATGGCAGATATTTCAACTGTATCTTTCACATCCCCAAGAAAACTAAATATAAGCAGTACTTTGCTACTGAAATTTTTTAAAGATTGAATGTTGCAGCTCTTTGGATTCTCCCAGTATAATATATTAAAAAAATGGAATTGTAAGAAGCATTTGACTGCAGTGAACAGAATTTCCCTAAAATGGAAAACCTTTACAAGCACTGTGAAAT
Source organism: Thermophis baileyi (assembly GCA_003457575.1). NCBI lineage: Eukaryota > Metazoa > Chordata > Lepidosauria > Squamata > Dipsadidae > Thermophis > Thermophis baileyi. The sequence goes on along the minus strand of QLTV01001697.1, from coordinate 1,531,889 downwards.
TCAGGCATTTCCATTTATGAGCAGAAAGATCTATTTATGATAAAAACTGGTTTTGTTTGTAGTTGCATAGCAATTCAGCAGAACTCCAGATTAAAGAAAAAGAAAAGCAATGCAACCTTTTTAAAAAGAAAAAAATATGGGGCTACATGTCTTGATAATAAAAATTCAAATGCTATCTTAGTTTTGATGCCTAATGCGGCTGGGTTAGTGGACTATTTATTTCCAATTATTTATTTTCACATTATGACATGGTTTCACTGATCTAAATAAAATTATGAACTGAATTTGTATTTTTAAATCTGTAATGAAGACATTTCAGAGCCGAGGTGGCGCAGTGGTTAGAGTGCAGTACTGCAGGCTACTTCAGCTGACTGCTAGCTGCAGTTCGGCGGTTCAAATCTCACCGGCTCAAGGTTGACTCAGCCTTCCATTCTTCAGAGGTGGGTAAAATGAGGACCCAGATTGTTGGGGGCAATATGCTGACTCTGTGAACCGTTTAGAGAGGGCTGTAAAGCCCTATAAAGCGGTATATAAGTCTAAGTGCTATTGCTAAGTGCTATTTTACAAGAAGGGTTGGTATGATTACGCCTATTTTAGGTGAACTGGGAACAGTGGAATGATGTATTCTAAGTTTGCTTCTTTGGGGATTTGCTTAAATTTCAATTGTAAATTGATTTGTTAATGAAATTTAATGAGATATAGATTAAAAAATGAATTATAATGAAACTGATTAGATTTTTAAAAAGAAAAAATATTTTTAATACCACGGAAATACTGTGTATGCATGTACACACACATACATACACACACAAATACACAAATATATATAGTTATGATCTCTGTAACTGAGAAATAGATTTTAAAAATCCAAAAGCAGTTACAATTAGATACAGAAAATTTACCTGATATCATATTTTCTTTGTAAAACTTTTCCATGTGAAATAATTTCCATCCACTCTCAATTTTTATCCTATTATGACTGAGAGCCATTGATCTTGTGGATATTGATTTAATATTGAAAAAAAATGTATCAGCAACTGCAATTTGCTCAAGTTCCTCATGGACCATGAGTCATGGTCCTGACAGCTAAGATAGTAGGAAAACATTTATCAAGGGACACAACTTTCTGTTCACTAAAGCATTTTTTTGGTATCTGAAGAGATCTAATCTGTCATAAGATGTCTATTGATCTTATTTTATCAGAATTTGAGTCTGAAATAGGCAACCTATCAGCTGTGCAAGCTTTGTCAGAAATTCTCTACTCCCCTCTACCTGTTAGCGAGCAAAGAGTATTTGGTGTCCTTTCTGTGGGCAAAGCTTTGTGATTTGTGGGTTACTTAGACTCATCTAAGTGTTTCTTTGATCAGTTTTGCCAGAAGCACAATGTGGCTGTAGGAAGATTTACATACTAGAAAGAAGATAGCAAATCTGGTCATATTGCTTGGATACATAACAGTAGAATGGTCAACAGATTAAGATGTCTGTGAAAAGGATTATCATAGTTTATCAGAGGGAGGAACCATCAGAGAATCATTTGGCCATCCTAACCATTTTTGTTAGCTTTAATCCCCCACTACTCCTCTGATCACAGTTACTGAGATGTTATATCAACTACCCAATCTTCTGAATTTGAAAGTAAATGAACTACAGCAGGGGTGTCAAACTGGCGGCCCGTGGGCCAGATACCTCACATGCAGGCCACACACACCCCAGCTCCGTGAAGGGAAAAAATGTTGTGATACATCATGTGACGGCAATGTGATGCTGCGAGTTTGACACCCGTGAACTATAGTGTAAGTCTGAAAATAAGGAAAAGAAGTGAAACACTCCCTCAAATCAATCTTTACTCTTACATGTTTCTAGGATTTTCTTAGCAAGAATATGGAAGCGGCTTGCCAATACATATCATGTTTTGATTCCCTACTCTGACTTACAGTTCTGAATTTTTTTAGGGGGATCCCTTCTAAACACTAACTCACTCTGGTCCCGCTTAGCTTTTTTCAAGATTAGCCAAGATCAGCTAGGTAGGGATAGAACATGTTTAATAAACAAAGAAAAGACCTCTCCAAATTCAACCCTGCTGATCTGAATGAAGTGAGTCTACTCAGAATGGGACTCTCAGTTCCTCCAAACATGTGGCCCCTGCCTATTGAAAGATTGCACCCATTATGCAATCAAGAGGCTTGTAGGTGATTCCAAGGATAAACCAACTTCTATTTATCTCTTTCTTCTTCTAACTGAATCATCTATTCAGTAGATTTTAAAATTGAGCTTTAATGTGCAAAAGCTGATGTCTGGCAATGCCTGTCTCTTAGGCATCACAACAGGAAGGGTTATTATTACTACTGCTCCATGTTGGGCATAATACTATGCATGCTCACTTAATAATATAATGGCCTGTTTATTGTCAGTTCTTAGTGCCTATATTTCCACACTTCCCCGCCTGCTCCCTACAGGCATCATTTGCTGTAGCTATAATGCAATTTTTACTTGTGAAAGTTTCAATTGCAGCTTTTAAAGGTGTTGATTTTCTGATTTATTTATTTATTTTATGATCTGTGTGGAGTCTATATAAAGAACCTGCCCAAAGTGAATTTTAATAACCCCTTCTTGGTTTCTTTCTAATTAAATGAATGCTTATTAATATCAGTCTTCAGTAGCGTCATGTTGAAGGTTGGACAGAAAAGCAATTCTCTTACACCAGCTCTTTATAGCATAATTTATATCATGTCAAATCATGATAAACAACCAGAAGCATTTTTCCCACTGCTGTGTTTATTTCTAAAGTACTAGAAAATATTTAGTCCTCAACAAAGGTTGAAACACTAAATAAATCATAGGATTTATACATTTATCAAATACATATTCCTTTAGTGTTATGATTCATTTACATAGGTATTAATCCACAGTCTATTTAGTTTACATCAGGTTTGCTCACTGAAGGTTTGATATTTCTGTTACTTTTTCTGGAAGAATGAAAGGGGCAGAGTAAATCAGGGAGCACTAAGCTGCTGCATTGCCAACGTCTTATAGCCTCCAAAGCAAAGACAACAATAAAACAACACTACTTCCCAACAGAGAGGACAAAGCAGTGAAAGGCAAGCAAATCCTTACAATTTCAACAAGAATGACTAATCATGCCAATAACTAATCTATGTCCAGCAATGACAGAAGAGTCAAAGCATAAAACAACAGACAAATCCTAGCAATTGAATTTTTAGGCAGTAACACTAGGCTTTTTAAAGATTCTGAATTATATCCAATAATTGGATAAAAAACCAGTTGGTGTTAGTTCTAGCTACCACTTGTTTTGTCCATAATCTTGGTAGAAGTCACATTTGTTCCCATCTGGATCCCATGAAGAATTTGTTTTAATTCCTACTCATATAAAGGTAAAGGTAAAGGTTTCCCCGCACATGCGTGCTAGTCGTTTCCAGCTCTAGGGGTGGTGCTCATCTCTGTTTCTAAGCTGAAGAGCCAGTGCTGTCCGAAGATGTCTCCGTGGTCATGTGGCTGGCATAACTAAACACTGAAGGCGCATGGAGCGCTGTTACCTTCCCACCAAAGTGGTCCCTATTTTTCTACTTGCATTTTTTACATGCTTTTGAACTGCTAGGTTGGCAGAAGCTGGGACAAGTAAAGGAGCTCACTCCGTTACGTGGTGCTAGGGATTCAAACCACTGAACTGCCAACCTTCTGGTCTACAAGCTCAGTGTCTTAGCCACTGAGCCACCGTGTCCCTTCCTACTCATATATAGTCTTGCAAATAAGAACCTCTCCAAGGACCCTCTTAATGGCTTGCATCTGAGCTTTGGATAGAAATCTGGAAGCTCAAATTTAATAAAAAACAATTTACCTCCTTCTATTTTAGGCTCCTGGTTGTTGAAACTGTACATTTCAGTAGTGATGACAAAGACACACAAGGGGGGGGGCACAAAAAGAAAGAGAAGCTTGTGCAAAAATGTAACAATGGTTTTCATCCTAGAGCTCCATGACTGTGCCAATATACCATACCATGCATATTGGTGTGGGATTAGCCCAAGAACTTAAAGGCTTAAAATTTTGATATTGGTATATGGCCGTGATGGCAAACCTATGCCATGTGTGCCACAGGTGGCACGTGGAGCCATATCTGAGGACACGCGAGGCGTTGCCATATGTCAGTTCCAGCATGCATGTGTGTGCTGGCCAGCTGATTTTTGGCCTTCCGGAGGGTGGGGGGAGGCCGTTTTCGCCCTCCCCAGGCTTCAGGAAAGTCTCCGGAGCCTGTGGATGGCGAAAAACAGTCCCAACGGGCCCTGTTGGGCCCGTTTTTTGCTATCCACAGAGTCCGGAGGCTTCAGTGAGGCCTGCGCACATGCATGGGGGGGCAGTGCGGGGGGGTTGTGCGCACATGCGCGGGGGGGAGGCATTGCATTATGGGTGTGGGCACGCACGCACATGCTATCTCTCTCTCGCATGCCCTTTTGGCACCCGAGCAAAAAAAGGTTCGCCATCACTGATATATGGTATCAACTTCTTTTGATAGCAGTTCTTTGTGTTACTTCACTATTTTACTTTTTTGGACAATTTTTCATTCTTTGGGTTAAATTCTCTTGGAAGAAAGAAAAGTTCTAATTTTCTTTCAAATAAACTTACTTCCCTGAACATTCTTAGTATGGATAGTGAAGAACCACCATAAAGAAACCCATAACAGCTCAGGTCATTGGTCTTTATTAGAAGCTTCTCATTTGAAGTAAGTTGTCTTGCTCTGAGGTTAATTAACAAAATTTCCTTTCACCTTAATGAAACACTATTAAATAGGTCCTTTAGATGATATATTGTCAACCATTGAACCTGACACTAAAACCTGCATTTACATTTAAGTACATTTATTTAAATGTAAATAGAGTGAATAATATTGCCCTCCAGAATGGCACCCATGAAACATCTTTAGAATACTACTCAATGTACTATATCAAAGAAATGTAATGCCATATTTTACCTAGTTAATATTTACCAGCTCCAGAGAGAATAAAAGACTGGTTTATTTGTCACTGAAATGTAGGGTTAACTATATATCTGAAACTCCATCAAGTGTCTATATTTTATTCCTTAGCTTTCCTACATTATAATTGAACGTAAGAATTTCCTCCACTTTCCACTTTGTTTGTCACTTATCTTTCCACTGTATATCATTATTCCTTATACTTTCTCATAATCTTTAGTGCTGACCCATTTTTTCTCATTTTAGCCAGCTTGGGGTTCTTGCATAAATTGAAGTGACAATGTTCAGTTCCTAAAAAGCAAGGAAAAATATGACCTTAGGTTTGTGTCATTACGGTTAAATTAGTTTTAAAAAATGAACATGATGTGTTACAGAAACAAAACTGTAATAGGCAAGTCATATTAAAGGCCAAATATGGGGTGTAGACAGTGCCCTTATCAAAAACGTAAAGACCGACCTTATCAAATTTATTAGGACTTCCTTGTATTGCACTAAGAACCAAATCTCCATTAACGTCTGGATTTATTCAACTTTTTTTTTTTGGATCTGCTTAAATGATCTCACATGAATATGAATATATGAAATATTTAATCAGTCCAAGCATTTTCTGCTCATGTGCAAACCGAAAAACAGTAGTATCATCACCCACTCATTGTAAGGAATATTGTATCAGCTTTGAATTCTACCAGATTATTTTCAGTAGAATTATTCTAATTCTGTCCACTTATAATTATTTCTGTAGAAGGTGTTCATATGGACATTATTGTTCTATAATTCTGAAAAGGAAGTACACATCATGATAATAGTTTCCAATTGATATAAAGTTCTCCTATTTTAATTCATAATTCTCTTTCATTTTGCATTAATTTGAGCTTTAAAGAAAACTAAAATAGATGTTTAAAAGTACATTTTAAATAATGTAATCTGCTGAGAAATGTGTCATAATATAAGGAGAAATATAAAATCCAGTGGATGGCTAAATTCCAAATAGCACAGCACATTGTTTAGGATATTGGGATCAGATTGGTTTAGTATGGAATTTAAAAAGATTTAATTATGAAAACACTACTAAAAGCAATTCGTAAGCTTGTGTCCCTACTGTTCAGAGTAGTGTCACATTTCCTATCTTCACAGTTAGAAATCTATCTGTAACATAGCTGCCAACATTGACTGAAATAAATCTAGTTAGTGCTTTGCTACATGGCATAATGAAGTGTTCAAATACTTCCATGTCTCTCAAGATTTGTAATACTTAGTGAGCTCAGGGCCCAGTAGAAGAATGCATGCTAGGCATATAGAAGCATCCAGGCTTAAATCCTGAGACTTAATAAGACTCTCCTAAGTGACCTGTGCTAGAGAGAACTTGAAGAAATAGTGGGGTGGATTGGGATGATTTAAGACAGTGATTTTCAACCTTTTCTTCACCATAGACCCCCTTTAAATACCTTTTGTGGCCATGGACCATGGCCACAGACCCCCAAGACTTAACTCAAGATTTAAGATTATAACATCAAGCATTTATGAATTCCCTCTGATGACACTGCAGTTCCCAAGGGTCCACAGACCACAGGTCTCCTGCTTAAGCAGAGGGCTGGACTAGAAGACCTCCAAGGTCCCTTCCAGCTCTATTCTGATTCTGATTCATGGTTTGCACAAGCTCAGGCAATATATTAAGTGATTAGGTTATGGAAGTTGTAGTCCAATACATTGGGAGATTAATAGAATGATTAATCTTAAATTAAACTAGTGATCCAATTCCACAAATACAGACAATTCTTAGGAAGTCTCCTTATTTCACTTCAGATTTCATATACCTCAGTCTCTGTTGTATGCTGTGACTGGAAGCAACTTTCTAAAGCCTTGGGCAAAGCAGAAATCTGCTGAGTCTTTAAAAACAAAGCAAAGCAAAACACCAAAAAACATTGATTCCACTCTTGAGAAAATATCGAACATACTCTAGAAAAAATACGTTGGAGGATAGTTCAGTATGGAAATTTATTACATTTTGAGATGGTTAATTTCTGCTTATGAAACTTACTGATCGTAGTTCACTTTTAAATTAAAATGCTGTATCTGGCCTTCACAATTTTTTTTCCACTTCAAGAACAAGATTTATTGAAACAAAAAGGCAATTTTATCTTTGTTTCCAGAACACTATGATCGATAACTCTTTGCCAGCATACATATAGCAATCACTTCCCACACTTCCCCTGTAAGCACACATACAGCTAAACAAAAGCAGCAATTTTTTCATTGTAAAGGTAAAAGCTATTGACTGATGAGACTTTTAAAAAAATTCCACTTGGAAAAGGGGTACAGAATATCACATATCCATTTTTCTCACATTCTTCGTTTCAGCACACCTGAATGCTTCTAAACAGGCTTCAGGCCAATGGAGCAGAAAGTTTTCAGATAGAACAACTGACATGCATGAAAAGTCAAAATCTCTAGCAAAAGGATAAGTTGATCTAAATAAGTGATTCACTTGCAAACTCTTCTAGTCTTGAAGAAACTGTATATGTGTGTGTGTGTGTGTGTGTGTGTGTGTATACATATGTTTTTTTCTCTGTTAAATCACCTGGTATACCCAAATATGGGAGGGAGCAAACTGCTTCCTTTTTGCCTTTCGGCCCCTCCAGGGGCCATCCAGGCAGTTACTTACAAACGACAGTCCGTTTCTATATGTTACATATTTTTACATAAATAAAGGGAGACTAGTATAGATCTATTTCAAACTATATATATATATATATATCTCCAAATACACAAATCAAGTAATTAAATTATTTCAACCAGAGATGGCTTAAGGAAGGTTGCAGTAAATACAATTGCATTGAGCCCAGAAAAATAGGGAATGGGGTTAGAAAAGGTCTTTTCCACTCTCCATTTGTACTGTATATTTGTCTTGTTTTTGGTCTGTCACAATGTCACCACCTGCTACTGCTGCAGTTTACTTCTTGTGCCTTAATCAAGCCCTGATTTTGATAATAGAAATAGCATTTAGGTTTATATACTGTCCCATAGTGCTTTACAGCATTCTCTGGGTGGTTTACAATGTAAGCATTATTTGCATATTGCCCCAACAATCTGGGTCCTCATTTTATTGACTTCGGAAGGGTGGAAGACTGTCAACCTTGAGTCTGTCAAGATCGAATTCCAGACTGTGGGCAGAGTTAGCCTGCAATACTGCACTTATATTAATACTAATATTCAGTTGTAATTAGTTTTTTTTTCAGACTCAGTAACCTTCAACCGAAACCAGATTTAGATCCACTTATCTGCCCTTTAGAAATAAGGCAGTGAAGGAAACCTGGCTGTTCTTTTAACATCAGTATAATTCACACCATCATCCAAGAGATTTGCATTTGGCATTATTGTTTATCACTTCTTCTGGGAAAAATGGAACCGTAAAGGTGCATGGCTTCAAGGAAAATAAAAATAAATACTAGCAGTGATGCTAAGAAGTTTTGCAGCTACTGCTTTTATGTCACCTCAGTCTTCTTTGCAAAATGACTGCAGATGACTGCAGATTTAATCTAAGGATTTTTGTCTCTCTGAATAGCTCTAGACTACACTGATTCCTAAACTGGTGAATTCTAAAGATCTCATATATGCTGCAAACCTGTGTACTTCGGGTGCCTAATCTATTGTCCCAGTGCCATATGTAGGCCTTGGACCCTTCTTTATAGTTTATAGACTCCTCTGTAACCTTGAATGCTAAATAGTACATTTTTTTCATGATTTAGAAATGAGGCATTGATATTTGTAAAACTTAACACATGAATAGCAATAGCAATAGCACTTAGATTTATATACCGCTTCATAGTGCTTTACAGCACTCTCTAAGCGGTTTACAGAGTCAGCATATTGCCCCCAACAATCTGGGTCCTCATTTTACCCACCTCAGAAGGATGGAAGGCTGAGTCAACCTTGAGCCTGGTGAGATTCGATCTGCCAAACTGCTGGCAGCCGGTGATCAGCAGAAGTAGCCTGCAGTACTGCACTCTAACCACCGCGCCACCGCGGCTCTTTGAAAGAGGTAGATCTCTCACGATTATCATGAAAGATTGAGTAGAAATTGGAGTTTGATTTTTCACTAGAAATGTACCTATTTCAGCAAAGGTGTATTACCTCACAATAGACAAAGAGAAATGTTTTCCTATATTGCTGTTAGATGGAAACTGAAGCTCCACATTTTCATCTATGAATTTTCTTATTGGATCTCAGTCCCTTAACAAAACTTTCCTTGATTTATTTATTTAATCCAGACTAAACCCACAATGTAGCATGCACATCTTATTCAGCAATGATTTTAATCTTCAAAAAAAATCTGATGTTGAGACTTTGGAAAAAGTGCAGAGAAGAGCAACTAAGATGATTAAGGGCCTGGAGACTAAAACATATGAAGAACGGTTGCAAGAATTAGGTATGGCTAGTGTAGAGAAAAGAAGGACTAGGGAGAAAATGTAGCAGTATGAGCAGTATTTAAGAAGCTGCCACAAAGAGGAGGGGGTCAATTTGTTTTCCAAAGCACAAGAGGGCAGGACAAAAAACAATGGATGGAAACTAATCTAGGAGAGAAACAACCTGGAATTAAGGAGAAACATTCTAACAGTGAGGATAATTAACCAGTGGAACAGATTGCCTTCAGAAGTTGTGGGTGCTTCATCACTGGAGGTTTTTAAGAAGAGACTGGACAGCAATTTGTCTGAAATGTTATAGGGTCTCCTGCTTGAGCAGGGGGTTGGACTAGAAGACCTCCAAGGTCCCTTCCAGCTCCATTATTCTGAATTGAAAATTTATCAGAAGTGGACTGCCCCAGCTCTCTTATATTAATGGAGTTTTAGATCCTTTGGTTTAAAACCATCTAGCAACAAGATACAATTTCTATAAAAATGACAAATAACATTTCTAATAAATAGTAGGGCAACCACTTTATTATTACCCTCATAGATCCAGTGTCCATGCACATTGTTTTCCTTGCTTGCTTTATAATCTATCATGGACACATTTTTTCTGTAACATTTTGAAGTAAAATAGAGAACATTAGCCAAAGAAATTACATTATATAAAAGATTCTATCGGATAAAAGGCCCACATTTTTAATTTATTTTTGTGTTGACACAGATTTCTATCTGCTATCACTTCTGCTTATCAGGCTGATGAAATAGAATGTGTTCAGGGGATATAGAGAAAATTCAGAGAATGGCTATCTGTCACTGTGAAAGAAAAAAAGCCTATCTGTCATCACTGGGGACTTTATTTACTTTTAGAGATAGTTGCCTGTGCATAGAGTAATGGCCAGAGTGTCCTTGTCTTTTGTTATGAACGTTGCAGCTTTTAAGACATGAGCAAGTTAAGACTGGGCTGCCCAACCTATCTAGATGTCTGCTACAATCTTCTGAGCATTGTCTATATTACCCTGAATTATGATAGGCAAAGGAAAGGTACATTGTGCATTCCACAATCCACAACCCCCTCCTCCCCCAAATTAAGATTTCAATCACATGTGTTAAATTTATGTTTTACCGAGAAAGAAATAAAGGGAGACTAGTATAGATCTATTTCAAGCTATTTAGCTCTGATCAGCTAGCCATACCCTTCTGGGATTTGAACCCAGGCTACTTGCATATTAGGTTTGTTACGTACGGAGGTAGGTAGCCAGAATTTGCATGCACCTCCCAGATTGGCTAAACTGACGGCGGGAAAAATAAACCACTGCCAGTGGCCGGCTAGGCTGCCAGAGCTCTTTAAATAGCGAGCTCTGGCATTCTACCATCAGTTCGTATTGCTACCAGCTAGGGAAATAAAGGTGCTGAACTGTTCCCGCGTCTGTCTCCTTCCTTCCCGCGCCCACATCTAACACTGACGATGAAGGTGGGATCCTGAAGAAGGACCAGAAGGACAAAGGCACCTCGTGGCATCCATGGCCATTTTTACTGCAAGGATCGTCCTGCATCGGCCAAACCTGAGGATGGCTACCCAAACCTCCCCTGCACCAGCAATCTTCGATCCAAAGGCAGAGGAATGGAACACATACATGAGCTGATTCCGAATGTTCCTGGAAGCCAACAATTTCCAGGACCTACCCGACAACCGCAAGAGAATGTACCACACAACCGTGGGTCACTCGGACGTGGGCGATGAGGACAAATTTCACATTACGGTCCCCATCAAAGGACACTCCTGCAAAATGGAGCTGGACACCGGGTCGGTCTTCACCATCATGTCATGGGATGCCCTGAAATGAATCCAGCCATCGGCATCTAGAACCCAACTCAAGACGCAACACATAAGGATGAACGATTTCCAAGGAAATCCAATTTGAGTCCTGGGCAGAGCCGAAGTCCACATTAAATTCAAGGATTTCTCCAGCAAGCTACCCCTGACCGTCGTCACTGGGAACTGGCCCATGCTGCTGGGCATCGAGTGGCTGAAGCCTTTGGGCATAGGCATCACTGGCATCAACCAAATAAAAAGGGATGAACTAGACCAACTGCTGGTGAATTTTGAAGACGTGTTCAACGTGAGCCTAGGTAAATATACTGGCAAACCCATTTCTTTCAACCTAGACCCCAGCGTCACCCCCATAAGGCTAAAGCCCCGGAGGGTCCCTTTTGCTCTATGGCCCAAGGTACCGTATTTTTCGGAGTATAAGACGCACCTTTTTACTCCCAAAAAGAGGGTGAAAACTTGGGTGCGTCTTATACACCAAATGCAGCCCCACCCAGCCACCCCCATCCTTTGGCCTCTGCCTTCCAGCAATTTACCTCCTTGCAGCAAACAGTGCAGAGCCTGATTAGCACAAGCAACTGATTATCAGCCTCCCGACCATCAGCTGAGAGGCTGCAGGCAGGCCCACTGCTAAAATGAAAGTGAAACTAGAATTGCAAGGAGGCAACTTGCTGGGAGGCAGAGGCAGCATTTTATTTTTTTCTGCAAATCAGACTGCTGAAACTGGATGCAAGGAGGTAAGTCAATAACTATAAATGT
>QLTV01001697.1:1489838-1505618 GCA_003457575.1 Thermophis baileyi | reverse complement strand
TATATATATATATATAAACAATCTATTGAAAAGATGCACATCTTGAATGATCACAATTATGTGCAATTAAGTCGGTGTCAACTCTAAGTGATCACTTAGATCTTTCCCAACCTGACCCTTCACATCTTTCAATAGTATATCCATTGCTGCTCAACAACTCTGCTTGAAAATCATGGGATTGTTTTTGTGGGAATCCAGCAGCTTTTGGAATGGGAATCCTAGTCTCCCTTTTCCAAGAAATGCTTCAATATTCAAAGGAATTCAGTAGACAAACCTGTTTGTCATTTCCAGATCATAAAGACACTCTTAGAACGCAAGTACTTAGTTTGATCTTTCCAAATTTTTGTATAATTTGCCAGCAGGAAAGCAACTGTAGTCATGCAGCTGTATTGGTAGTGTTTGCTTCTTAGTGTACATAAGTGTGTGCATATGTACATATATATGTACATACATACATACATTTTGGTCCTATTGTATAGCGTAAGATCTGTTGATCACACTGGCATTCATTTTAAAAGATCTTAAAAACAGAAAACAAACATATACAAGACAGGGTCAGTGAAAATCTTTGTCAATAAAACTGATAAAAGATTAGACAGTAGTTAAATGATGAACAGAGAATTGTCCTGAATTCTACTGCTAGTTGTAAAACGTATCAACTTACATTCTACTACTGCCTGGAGACCTCAGTCCCAAATGGAGATAAAAGCTATTACTGTTGTGTGTGTGTATACATATGTATGTATGTATTGCATTGCTAACAGGATCTGTTCACTTATTTGATCAGATAAAAATAATGGGCTCAAAAGTAGGCTATTACAGTATTTCTATTGAGCTCATTTTTGTTGTAAAAGCAATTGCATTTGTCTGAATAATGCAAAGAGAGAGTTTGGTTATGAGTTTATTAGAAAAACAGACACCATTTAAATTAACCCAAATGACCAGTGCGTTGGTTCGAAAGAAACATGTGCTTTAATTTGTTAAACTGTAACCTTTGCTATATTAGAAAAATACTTTGACACAAACAGTTTACAAATGTCAGTAGAAAATCCATACTCTATTTCTTCACATTGGTTTTGTGACACAATGTTTGCTGATCTTCGACAAGGGATAAGTTACAATTGCTTTCCTTCTACCCAGCTATTTCTTTCTCTTGCATTTGGGAAATTAAAGGGCAAAAATAACCAGTAATATTTTTTTTTGCACTGGACCATTTATATGGCTATGCTATGGTGGGTAAACATAAATGCTTCCTGGAACTTAAAGGTCAGATGCATCTTTCCATGCAGCTCATAATCATGAGCTACACTTGGGGCACAAGTTCACTCAGAGCAAAAGTAATAGAGACAATGTGATAGATTAGATATTGAGCTACATTAATGCTTACACCTTTTCCCATTGCTTAAAGACTAGATTTGAAACTCAGGCAATTCTGTAATTGTGAAAAAAAAATATTTTTGGTGCCCTCCCCCTCTTTTTAAAAAAGTCATCACAACTAATGTTCTTCCCAGAGTAATAAACCGCACAAGAATCCTGAGAGTGATGGATAGACAGGGATATTTAAATCAGAAATGGCCACCTTTTGAGGTTAAACAAAGCTACATTTAGCAATTTCCTGACAACTGCAATGATTTCCAAGCTAGGAAATGGCCAAGTGCAATGTTGAAAACTGCAAAGCAACATGAATGTGAAAGAAAGAATTTTAAAATGAAACTTAACTCAAAGCACAGTTTTCCAAATCTTAAAGTAGATTATGTTTGGTGTTTGGTGGCAAAAAATTCTGCTAACTTGGGCAGAGATCAAAAGACTGCATGTAACCAAAGGTCTGCCTGTATTCCCATCACAATTTACACTGCAACTAAAAAAATAATAGGCCTTCACTACAGATTATTCAATATGAATTTTCTTTGGGCTTTAAAAATCTGGAAGGGATATAAAGTGTGTTGAAGATTTGGCCATTCTAGGAAGGCGTAAATTTAACATTTCTGCTGAGTTTCATTTTTTTTCCTATTCTTAAGATGCCCCCCATTTCTAAACTAGTAGAAAAGGCATTGCAATTTTACTACTTTTGTATATTTCTCTTAACATGAACATTCTAGTTCATAATTTTGTCCAATACCTATGTGAGCTCTCTCTCTCCCCCCCTCCCCCCTCTCAAAATATCCAGTAAAAAGCTTAGCATACCTTGAGTATTGTCAAGTCCAGTAATTTATGACTATCATTATAATGGCACAAAATTTGGCCAAACACCCTAGTCCTGGTCATTTAAAAGATAGGACATAATTGCATTGTGAGATCAATTTGGGTTGTTTATCACAAGAGGAGAGATTATCTCTAATTTGGTTCTAGTCAGGGGTGGGTTCCACTTACCTTCCCCACCGGTTCGCATAGTGACATTTTGCGCGCGTGTGCACGCTCTGCTCGCGCACGCGCGTTCCCTTGTGTAATTTGGCTTCGGCACATGCTCAGTAGCTGCAATCAGCCCGAAACACAGCTGAGGAGCTGATCAGCTGTGCTTTGGGTGAAGGAATAAAGGTCAGTATAAACCCAGGGGCGGGCAGGAGGGCCCTTTTTCAAGCAGCAGAACACTAAAAAATTCACAAATAATTCCCCAAAAAAGATGGCGGCGCCCACAGACCGGCACCGACTGAACCGGATCCATGACATCACCAGCAGGTCGCTAACGGTTCAGGCGATCCAGTCCGAACCGGGAGGAACCCACCTCTGGTTCTAGTGCTTTGCTGTCTCTTTATTCCAGCGATCATCTAGCCTGCCAAATTACAGAAAAAAATCCTCAAGCACTTGTTGAAATCCTACAGCACTTAGGCATGGCTCTCATAACTGTCCCAGGGCAATCCCCCTGCAAAAGTTAGTGGTGCCAACAAATATCGTGCCTACCAGCAAATAATTTCATGAGATATGACAATGACCTTCAGCCTCGTCTCCATTCAACTGCTCAGGGATAGAAGCTAAATCAAGCACATGGATCCTTATATGAGTTAAATCTGAGATGATGTGGCATAAGCCCATGGTTTTCATGGTGGCCATTATTATGGTTTTTAAAATGTGTAAAACCCATTACAGACATTACTCATTAATGTAAGGAATTTGAGATTGAGAGACTGGGGCCAGAGGGCACATTCATACATTAGAATGATTAATGCCTGATGAAGGCTAAAATGGTAGATTGATGAAAAATACTACTTTGGGAAAATAAGATTGTTGAATATTTGGACATGTTAAAAATAAAGCCTGTTACAGTAGATCCACCATGCAGCAGATAGTGAGTTATGTATAAGTCACTGTGTAGTATTCTTAAGCTTTGCCTCTTCCCTCCCTCTCCATCAATTCACTTTCTTGAAAATCACACAATTACATTTATACTTGAATGCACTTCAAATATTTATATTAAAGGATTTTTTTCTTCACTCTTTCACTTTTCCAATTGCTGTTTATTGTCACTAGATTGTTTTATTAAATGAAGATGCTATTGAAAGCATGGTGAACTTTATTTTAACAACTCTAGAAAATGGAGTATTAATTGCAAGAAAGCAAAATTAAAATGTCATTTCCTAGCCTAAATAAGGAAAGCAAGTCTAGGCATTAAAAGAAGAATGGTATAGAATTTGATTAAAAGAATAAACAGCTTTAATATTTATTTTCCAGAATATATATTGTTTAATAGATGTCAGCAATGTTATACTTGAAAATCTTTTTGATTAAGCTCCTGTTGAACTTTAGATTGTAATAATCAACAGTTGTTACAATTTAAATTTTAGATTATTTAAAGAGGTTTTTTAGAAGCACAAGGACTATAATATGAGTTGATTATTGTAGTTGTTATGAAAGAGGCTGTTAAAATCCAGGGGGAATCTTCATCAGCATACTGTAATCAGCAAGTACAGAGAATGCTTAATTACAGTTATTTAGGTGGCATGTTGATGCAGTAGTAGTGGTGTTGAATTTTAGAAAAAAAAAAAAAAAAAAAAAAAAAAAAAAAAAAAAAAAAAAAAAAAAGGAAAAAAAAGAAGCATGAGTTAACACTCAAACCAGGCAACAGGATATTAAAAGACATCAATAATAAAGCAGAATGTTGCATTATGTTGTTCATATTAATTTGCTTTTCTGTGTAAATGACTGTTCAGCACAAAAGGCGTACGGAATAGACTTTTTCATATGTATTCCGAGGCAGTGGCATAAAGTAACTGCTTCATGCCTAAATGTTTTAGTAGATGATTGTCTTTTGGTAGGTAGCATATCTTTTCTTATATAAAAGCTTTCTTAGCACTATATTTGATTAGAGATTATGTAAATGATAGTAAGGGTATTCTGCAACCTGATTATCCTCCAAATTTCTAAGGATTCTTAAAGTTAGAATCCATGTTTCTGCAGGTTGCCCAAATTAGCTGTTAGATAGCATATGTTTCTTCAAATAGGATCAGTATCAATAGTAAGCTGGTCAATAGTGTGATAAGGCATGGATCAACACATGGAACTGGCACACAGACATATGTGGCCTTGACAGGACAAACCACGGTGTCCAAGATTACATTTTCATACTCCATCCCACTCCCGTTATATCATTTCCCCTCCCCTTTTGTCTCCCAGCCAGATTTTTAAGTGCTACTGTGTAGTCACATCTGAAAGAAAATCTAGCCACCCTGAAATATTTCTGAGGTGACATGTTGTACTCGTGTCTTTAAAATGCTAGGTTTTGGCAAAGGATGGGGTTGCTTGTAGGTCTACCAGGAGTGCTGATTCAATTGAGATTGAGTAAATGAAACTGCTGAGGAAGGATTGTCATTCTCCTGAAGACATTTCCACCTTCCCTTTCTACTATAGTAGACCTATGTTACACCTTTCTCCAGAACTCTTTATTTTCTTCCAAGGCCAAAGCAGGGATATAGGGGTAAAAGAAGCAAATAATGATAATAAAAACTTATTCTTCTGCCTGGATTTCAAACCCGTTGTTGAAAAGCCAGCACCTGAGATACTCTCTGCAACATTTGTATCTTCAGTTCCACCTATTATTTGCTTATCACTCTGCCAGTATTATCACCACTGGGACTCACTCACATGTTACTTCTCAGGGCTGCCCCAAGGATCCTTCTTCTGGCTTGTAACTGTCCAGCTGAGCCATCTCCACTGCTTCTTGGATGATGCTCATGGTCCAATCAGTTTCTTCTTAGACCCGGCAGAGTCTCTTTTAATAACTTTAAATGAGAAAAGGCTTCCTTCTCAGCCAAAGGATATGCTCCTCCTAATTTCAAAGGATGGTAAAGGTAAAGGTTTCCAAAGTTATCTCTTATTCTATGACTACAAAAAAAAAAAAAAAAACAGTTCTCCCTCCAACATTTTGAAGTTAACCATAAAAAGGAAAAAAAAAAAAAAAAAAAAAAAAAAAAAAAAAAAAGAGAGAGAGAGAGATCACTTTTTTCTATTATTGAATTTTTATGTTGAAACCACATATCATTATTGCATTTTTAATGCTTCGTGCAAAAAGTCTGTGAGGAGTTTCCAGTCAGATATTATATTTTCTCTAATTAAAGAAGTTAATTTTGCCATCTCTGCAAGCTCTAGCACCAACCATTTCTCCATTGTTGATGTCAAACCTTTCCTCTTTTGAGCATATTTTTAAAATCTTTTTTTTTAACCATATCCTCAACAATATAGACAGGACAAGCTATTGGATATAAACAGGGAGCAAACCCCACCCTTATTTGCACTGTTAATGTTACCTACTTGGCTAATGAAATATCTACAAGCAAGCAGGCAAGCTCAGAGAGTATCAAGGACTCCACAGTTTTTAAACCTTGCACTCTGTGCTAGTAGCTATTATGTATCATACAATACAGATACGGTGGTAGCAGAACAGGATATTATAATAACTTTATAGTCATTGCCTCTTGTTGGCCTGTGAATGAGAAAGCTTGCTTCTTGTGTTTTCTTTTATGTTCTTCTAAAGCTAAATTTGTAACATATCTTATTATCACGTTTCTCAAAGGAGGTGTGCAGGAATAACCTGCTGTTAATTGCATTTAATTTCTGTGCAGGAGTTCTCAGAGGTAACTGGAAAATTAGCAAGAATAATCCTCTTTATATCTATTGTTAGCATATGGAAGAAGTTTGCCTTGGTGGATATCTTTTCATATTAATATTTTCTATTAATATGTATTTGTTTAATTTTATCCCATCCTTCCTTTAATGAGGAAGTACTCATGGGTCCCACCTTCAATTTTTTCTTCACAACAAAATTCCTTCAGATAACTATAAGCCACTGGATGATGATAACACTCAATAAGCGGTATGTCTAAGATGAGATTTGAAACGCCTTCCTCCCAATTCCATCAATGCTGATGTACGGTGAATCGGAAAAATGGGTGCACTTGATATCTATGGGATAGAGTGCAATCTAATGAATAACAACTTTTGATTGTTGTGCATAAGGATCAGCCATGGTATACTATACATAAAAAAACCCAAAGGTGGCATATGCACATATTTTTCAGATACTTGACAACCTGTGTTTACAAACAGAACAGATGCAGTATGTGATAATCTCCACTTGAACTAGCAGTTGATGTTGCTCACATCAGTCATTTATTCAGAAGCAAGAGAATGGAAGATGCAATCTCTGCATTGCAGAGTTCTTCTCTTTGCAGGAAAATTCTAGATAGAGATGATGGATGGAGAGAGAGACACATACACAGAGAGACACACAGAGAGAGATAATAGAGAAATGTCATCTCAAATAGATGATAGATAAATATCAAACCGATGATAGATAGATAGATAGATAGATAGATAGATAGATAGATAGAGATAGATAGATAGATAGATAGATAGATAGATAGATAGATAGATAGATAGATAGATAGATAGATAGATAGATAGATAGATAGATAGATAGATAGATAGATAGATAGATAGATGCACACTTGGAGAGTCCTGGCCTTGGAGATGCAGGTATGCTAAGGAATTCACATGGAGGTTCATCTCTGTTAATTTCACTAGACAAACCCACTCAATACAAAAGTGCACATTGCACATTATTTATTGCTGAAAGGGAATGTAATGTGAATAGTTATTGTGATTACTGAAAATGGAAAAAATATAATGTACTGATGTGTGAAAATAGAGGATGCTTTTGGGAGCACAGGTTTGGATGTAGAATTTTGTTGATATTATGTTATCACTATTTGCTCATTTACGTAAAAAGATTCAAATTATGGAGTGGTAATTCAGGGAGTAGTCCAGATTTAATTTTCCAGCAGCCAATAAATTAACCTGACTATTAGTTTATTTTCTACCCCCACCCTCTATCCCCAATGTAATCTACTGTAAGTCCAATTGGGAAAGTCCTAATTTCCTGTCTGCTACTTTTCTAGCCACTGAAAAAATGTAAGTATAATGTGCTAAACAGTATCCTTACTCTTCCTTCAAACTCTTTCAGAGTCTATCAGTATTTGCTGCAATGTTTTTTTACATTCTTCATATCAGTCTACTCAATGTTATAAATCAGCTAAAGATGATACCGCAAGTTTTCCACTGTGGCCTGCCAAACATTTCGCGATCCCCTTGTTTAAGCTGTCACAGATGGGAGGTCAAGGTAAGCAATATCATCAGAACTATTCCGCAATTGGTGATGTGCATACAAACATGAGACATATGACCCAGGAAACTGTCTACTGCCATAAAGATAAAATATAGGATATGCCTACTTTTTGTTGAGCTGCAAAAATATTTTAGGATCTCACATTTACATGGGGATCATTTCTCCTGGAATCAATGGGTTTTTCTCAGTGACCGTATATAGGGCAACTGTCATTACACTGCACTTCTCCCACTTAATGTGGAACATAGCAGATAGAACTTTGTTAATTGCAAGAAAACAAGCATGCTACACAGCACCCAGGACCCCTCACTTTGTTGTATGTTTCATTGATAATAATAGCTAATATATTCTCTTTTCCTTTCCTTTCCACAACTGATGAACATTTGAGTTAGGAACTATTTTCTCTTCTGCAGTTCCTCAGTAACAGGGGTGGGTTCCACTTACCTTCCCCACCGGTTCACATCGCGCGTGCTCCCTTGTGCAATTTTGCTTCCGCACATGCTCAGTAGCTGCAATCAGCCCGAAACACAGCTGAGGAGCTGATCAGATGTGCTTCGGGCGAAGGAATAAAGGTCAGTATAAACCCAGTGGCGGGCGGGGGTGGGCCTTTTTCAAGCAGCAGAAGAGGAAAAACCTTCCAAACAGTAAAAAAATTCACAAAAAATTCCCCAAAAAAGATGGTGGTGCCCACGGACCGGCACCAACCGAACCGGATCCATGATGTCACCAGCGGGTCGCTAACGGTTCGGCTGATCCAGTCCAAACTGGGAGGAACCCACCCCTGCTCAGTAACTTCCCTGATCAGCATGTTGTTCTGCTTTTTTCATTTAGAAATGAGCATATATTATTTAACAAGAGTTACTTTTCTTTCGTTTCTTGGCCTCCACAATACAAGAGGAGAAAAACTCTCTATTATAATCAGTCAGTGATCTTCTTTTTCACTTCTGCATGTTCATCTGAAATACATTTTCAGTGTTTAAGAAGAAAAATAAAGAACCATTTAAGAGAATATACAGTTTGTTAACCAGAAAACAAAAAGAAATGGAATTTGAATCTGACTTAATGGTAATGCGTTTAAACTTAAAAAGGGAAAGGAAAAAGAAAATCTATCTCAGTAATCATGCCTCACAGCAAAGACTCTATTTCTTTTCTTCCAGATGACTTCTGTAGATGGGATAATTTTGTCTGATGGCCATTCATGTGATAGCATCTCTTTCTTAATGGATTATTGCCGGTTGGTACCTTATTAATGGCAATAGAAAGTGAACCATTTGTGAATTACTTTAAGGTACCATTTTGACAAGAAATATCTATGCCTGCTTTCCCCTCCAAGTTAAGATAGTTTAATTCATATTGTGTATAATGTTCTGATACATGAATGCTTCTCATTTTGAACCAAGGGTAGTCTTTTTTTTAAAAAAAAATCTTTGACTACGTAAAGAAAACATGAACAAATGTCTACTGTATTCCTGTATAAGTTGCTTTTTTAAAAAATAATATAAGCCCTTTGTGAAGATACTTGTCTCTTTCATCAAAGTGAAACTAACATAGATAGGAAGTGTCCATACTCATATATCTCTACTTTCACTGCAGTCTTACTGGACTGGAAGAGTTACTGGACAAGTGTGGAACAGAAGTGAAATTTGTTAAAGAATCCATCTTTCTACTTTAGTTCTTTCTTTCTTTCTTTCTTTCTTTCTTTCTTTCTTTCTTTCTTTCTTTCTTTCTTTCTCATATAGAAATAGGAACATCTGCAGGAGAAAAATCAGTTTGCAAGATGGGGGAAAGAGCATGGCAATACAAGTTCCATTCTTTTTGAATATGGGTTGGTACATAGTGCAGGTAGGGCTGAGCACAATTGGCCCAAAGCAACGCAGTCGACTTCCTGACTGAGGATGGATTCTGTGTAGTCTATGTTCTTGTTTAGTTCAGGATCTTTACTTATGGTTGGCATTTCACTCCTCTCTGAATAGAACCACCTAGTTTTGTAGAGTGTCTACATTATATTTTCCTCTATTTGTATTCCTTTATTTCTGTTCTGGACTTAGTTTTGAAGAACAATTTAAATAAGTAGTATCTGCAGTGTAAGATATAACCACATTTCTCTCACACAGCCCTCCCAACTTTTCATGACATACCTAAACCAAAGAAGAGAATACAAGTTATAGAGAAGTCTGCTTCATTGTGAATAGTACTTGGCTGTCCTTGCACCAATCCTAAGTGCTAAACCTAGTTAACAAAACAATACAAATACCATGTTTATATAAGCCTAGTTTATGAGACGACTGTATTATTGTGCATGTGGTATGTGTGTGTTTGTGCATGAATACACATACACAGTATATAGATTAGATGTAAATGATATAGAGATAGACCCCCCCCCACACACACACACACTCAAACACACTGTATATATAGTACACAGTGCTATATTTTGGTTGTCTTCAGGGGTTTTGCTGTTGTTGTTATTTAGCTCAAAGAACTACAAGGATGAAACCAAGCAAATATTCCATTCTTCTGATAGAAGGTTTTTCAGAAAGAAAAAATAAATAAATAAAGGAAAGAATACAAATTTTAGCAAGAAGGGTACCCCCCGCCCTGCTTTTCTGTATCAGATGTCATACATTCCTTGACCCAAGCTCTTTGACTAGATCTCCATGGGCATTGTTAAGTGTACTTTTAATGTAGAAAAATTCAGCAGCAGAGATGTGTGTTACAGTCGGCTCTGTGCCTCAATTGTATAACAAACAAGAGCCAATTACAGATAATGAGACATAAGCTGAAGAAGGACAGGGGCAGGAGAAACTGGCCATCATCCAGGGCACAGTCTAATTTGAGGCATTTTCTGCATGCCACAAAGTTAACCTGGAGATTTTTAGGTTGGACATGTTATTTTGTATTTGCGAGAGAAGGTTGACAAAGGGCAATGAGCGTGGATTGTGTGGAAAGCAAGTGTGGGGTGGGAGCCATTGGAAATAAGGAATGGCTACATCTAGTTGCATTTGAACATATTATTCCCAGCATATCTTTTCCCCACAAACTGTCAGCAGAGATTTGTTATTTGGCTGATTCTAGAGACCAGGGATTGTACTGCATCAAAGAAAATGTAAGGGAACATTTTAATGCAAGAAATGGCAAACTTCTCTTTCTTTCTTTTCTTTCTTTCTGGAAGGCTGTGAGAAAAGACTGAATTTAGCAATCTGGCATTTCATTAGTGTTTCTCAAATAATTACTCAACTAATTTAGTATGCCCAGATTGTTAACGTGCAACAGAGTGACTGTCGTTTATGCACCTTTGAGTAGAGAATAACAGAGAAAGACACAATTTGGACTCGGCAAAATAA
The DNA here is from genome assembly GCA_003457575.1 of Thermophis baileyi. Lineage (NCBI taxonomy): Eukaryota > Metazoa > Chordata > Lepidosauria > Squamata > Dipsadidae > Thermophis > Thermophis baileyi. The sequence continues at coordinate 1,494,659 of QLTV01001697.1, read as the reverse complement.
GGAGAAGAAGGAGTGGGAGAGAAATGTGTAGCTAGTTGGTGAACCCAAATAATTTCCTTTCCAGGTAAAACTAGCAGGGCCTCCTGTTTTGCAAAGAATCAGATGAGGAAGTTCCTTCCTCCATATAAGCCAACAGAGTCTAGCAAGGCTTCAGAAAACCTGTAAGACTGATATCTTCTGATATAGCCATCTTGAGGAAGAATATACCAGACTGGGACAACTCAGTTATACAACAGCATCTAAGTGGCCTTGGCTGGCATTTAAAAGGTAAACAGGTTCAGTTCAGACATAGTTAGCCCATCAATGGGAAACTACAAGGAAATCTCAGGACTATGGGAGGGAGGGAGGGAGGGAGGGGGGGGAGAGAGAGAGAGAGAGAGAGAGAGAGAGAGAGAGAGAGAGAGAGAGAGAGAGAGAGAGATTACTTCCATATATTATCAGGAAGTCATCAGGAATGATGCTTAACGTGAAGAAGAGTTAATAATTCCAGTCCATGTAGGTGTTCAGAAACTTTTCTAAACTAAAAGCATTCCCTTTCCTTTCCTTTCCTTTCCTTTCCTTTCCTTTCCTTTCCTTTCCTTTCCTTTCCTTTCCTTTCCTTTCCTTTCCTTTCCTTTCCTTTCCTCTCCTCTCCTCTCCTCTCCTCTCCTCTCCTCTCCTCTCCTCTCCTCTCCTCTCCTCTCCTCTTCTCTTTTCTTTCTGTTTCTTTTTTTTTGAGTGACATTTATACTGTAAACCTGGGGTCATTATCTATATGCTGTAAATATGGGCTGGAGGCCATAAACACCTCTTCCTTTGAGGTCATTAGCAATTTGACAGGGTAATTCCCACCTAAATGTTTGTTAACATTTCCAGATATGTCTGGCTCGGATTTTGATTCATAGGATATTTTTCTAGTTGTTTTCAAAGAGGGCAGTACCTCATGTTAATGCATATGGTAAAATGGGCATTTGATGTTCATACCTGTGAGGGGAAAACAATATCAATAATTCATTGGATATGGGTCCTCCAGATGTGTAGTTAAATCTGGCAGTTTCTGGGCTTGGGAAGGTATAATATGGTACAAGAATGTATAATGAATAATGGCAAAGAGTGATTTATCAAGCAAAACAACATTTGCCTAATGGTATACTTCGTAAGTGGCAGCCTGGGCTTTCTGCCTAGAGATTTGATTTATGCTATTGTCTAGAAAAGGCATTCCCCTCCCTTGCAAATTACAACAAAATGGTTTCTATTCTCAGTATATTCAACTCTCTTGAGAAACCTGGTTACACAGACAACAGCGCTTTCAAGGCAAGGGATGAATGAAACCTGAAACAAATTAGTGAGGCTTAAAATCACCTAAATATCCTGGTACTACTATGAAGTGTTATTTATGAAGAGAGATTTAGGAGGGGAAAGTTAGTTCAAAGGAGATGGACTTTTTCCATCTCCTTTTGGAATTTTTTTTTTTTTAATGTTTGGGGGATATCAGAAACAAGCATGAGGAAAACAAATCTTAGGAAAAAAATTTATTTCCAGAAAATTAGAAAGGAAGAAATGATCCCTATGCTGACCCAAGTAATTATCCTTCAGGAACTCCAAACTGTATTTTTTTAAAAATATCCATGGCAAGTGCAAAAATACAAGTATAGTAGAGATCTACAAAATGCTTTGCAAAGTATTTGAGTATGAATGAAACATCTGTCCTTGATGTGTGAAGGGAAGAACACCTTTTGGAAGGTTCCCTTGCTGCCCGCAAAGAATATGATTTGCATGCTTACATACACATGCAGACAACTGGGCAAACCATTAAAGCAGCTGCACCAGTTCTCCAAAGGATATGAGGCTTTAATCTTTCAAGGAGAAGATCTGCTTATGCTAATACTTTGTGAAGGACCTCTTTCCAATGCTTTTCACAGCCTTAGTTTAGAGTATCCTATTCAAAACAGGGTTACATCTAGATAGCACTTGAATGGAAGACATCCAGAGAGTACCAGGAGTCAAAACTAGACTGAGTAGTTGAATAAACATCACAGTTGAAGGCAAACATAAAAAGCTTTGTCTCAATTTTGTACCGATTGTTGTAAAATCAAAGCAATGGGGAAACAGGGGAGAAAAGAAAAGGTCTGTCTTAGTGTCAAACAAGAGACCCTGGAAAGGGGAAAATATTAGGAAAGCAAAGAAAAAGAATAAGGATTAATGAGGAAAGATTGGTCCCTAAAAGGAAAAGCACAGATAGATTCACCCGCACTACATGACTGTAAGGGAAAGGCAAGAATCACAGGAATTATCAAGCAGGGCCTGCAATGGCCATAATTCAGACTGAATACGGTACCAACTGGCCCCATTGAGGAGCTGCTGCAATAAAACTGGATTTCATTAAGTCAGCTTAACTGGCAGCACATGGTTGCCATGTGGGATGGCCCTTACTTACAGCGAACTCCTGAATTTCTTAAGAAGTAAGCCCTATTGCTTTCAGTAGGAGTTATTTCCAGACAGGGGCATCTCCTCACAAAGTCTTTCAATAGTTCTGGAGCTGAGTGTTCCCATACTATTAGCTTTTATTTGCGAGTTGATCCATCTAATTTTCAAATGAGGTACATTACACAGACATAATACTATGGGGAAAATAGATATTTCCTTTGGCAATTATGAGGCAGAGCTTAAGGCTAGTCTGTTGTGGTTGTTTTCATTTACAAAAGTCATGTCCTTCATCCTACATCTCAGTTCATGAGCTTCTGTTGACATAGCATTCTGCTCACGGGTCTTTAAAGAGGAAAGATGGCCTGATAGCTTTATGAAATGTTACTTCACAGTAATGCTCAGATTATTTTTTCCTCTTAAAAATTCAACCCAGATGACCTAAACTATTTTAACTTTGTGTAGATTCTTCCAATTGTTGCTCAGGTCAGTAGCTACCATAAGTCAAAGTCTATTGTGTTGAAATTGAAAAATATTCTGTTAGTTCCTCTTCTCTTTTCAGGGAACTACTGGTTGAAAACTACTAGATTAGTCTCTGAATATTTCATCCAGTGACCAATGTTCCCTCTGACATTGGAAATCGCTGCGCGGCAGTTGGAAACTGCAGGGAGATTCTGTCTCAAGGAATCCTCCAGGGAGGTAGCACAGACAGGCTGACCAGGTCGGCAAACCACGGTCTCCTCGGCCAATAAGGGGCCAGAAGAACAATCTGGGCCAATGTTCCCTCTGACATTGGAAATCGCTGCGCGGCAGTTGGAAACTGCCATGCGGCGATTTCTTGTCAGGTGCGCGGCCGCGCAGCAATGTTCCCTCTGATATTGGAAACTGCCTCACGGCGATTCCCTGTCATGTGCGCGGCCGTGCAGCCGCGCAGCTTAGAGGGAACATTGCCAGTGACTGGCTCCTGAATGTATATTTCATCTATCACACCTATTTCCCTTGTATGTGAATATAAGTTTTTGATGTTCTATGACCATTTCTGTCTTTGAAGAGATATATGTTCTGTATCTCAGTGTGCAAAATGCCTATTTTAGTACTGTTTAGAATACAACTTCTCTTTCATTCCAGCACCACTGTAAAAACCACTGTGGTAAGGACAACTAGAAAGAGTGCCTGGGTGCAAAATTGCTAGCCTGCCATCAAGATATTTTTAATACAAAATGATGGCTTTATTAGGGCTATAGGCAGTCCTCAACTTACAACAGTTTGTTTAGTGACCATTCTAAGTTACAATGGCACTGAAAAAAGTGACTTATGACCATTTCTCACACTTATGACCATTGCAGCATCCCCATGGTCACATTCAAATACCTAACAAGAGGTTCATATTTGTGACAGTTGTAGTGTCCTGGGGTCATGTGATCCCCTTTTGCGACCTTCTGACAAGCAAAGTCAATGGGAAAGCCAGATTCACTTAACAACCATGTTACCGATTTAACAACTGCGATGATTCATTTAACAAATGTGGCAAGAAAAGTCGTAAAATGGGTCAGAACTCACTTAGCAAATTTCTCACTTAGCAACATAAATTTTGGGCTCAATTGTGGTCGTAAGTCAAGGACTACCTGTATTAGACTGAGAACCTATATAATATATGTGGGTACATGCATAATTTTGTATTTATTTATTTATTTATTTATTTATTTATTTATTTATTTATTTATCTTGTCATGTTTATGTTTATATTAGAGGTGGATACCCTTTGAGTGTCAGCATTCCAAGTAACACATCCACTAAAATTCCCCTAGTTAAAAGAGCAAATATTTCCCTCCCCAGATGTCACCGGTCACATTGTCCAATGTGAATAACTGGCAGGGTGCTTGGTCACTTCTCTTCCCCCTCAACTGCCACCTGTTGGGATGATCTTGATCCCCACAAGAAAACTTTTTGTTTTGAATGTTAGCGAGACTATCTATTTTACCCCTCCTTTGTTTCTCTTGCCATGTACATGTATACATCTGAATTAGACTGTGTTGTTTCTCCGTGTCATATAATATATATGGGTACATGCATTATTTTGTATTTATTTATTTATTTATCTTGTCATGTTTATGTTTATATTAGAGGTGGATACCCTTTGAGTGTCAGCATTCCAAGTAACACATCCACTAAAATTCCCCTAGTTAAAAGAGCAAATATTTCCCTCCCCAGATGTCACCGGTCACATTGTCCAATGTGAATAACTGGCAGGGTGCTTGGTCACTTCTCTTCCCCCTCAACTGCCACCTGTTGGGATGATCTTGGCTCCCACAGGAAGGTTTGTTGTTTTGTCTACGAGACAGTCTACCTACTTCCCCCCACCAGAGTACGTGGCAACTATGAAGCAACTATGAAGCAGCAAAAGATGGCTTCAGCCAA
>QLTV01001697.1:1471330-1481528 GCA_003457575.1 Thermophis baileyi | reverse complement strand
CTTTATCTCCACTTCTCTCCATTTTACAGTCCAACCAATTTTAAAAGAAAAAAACCAGGGCATTATCCACGTCTCTTCCAATCTTTTTTATTTGCTCAGCAATATTATCCAACATAGACATTATGTGTTAAAATCAGAAATGAAAATGAATTGTATTTATTAAGTATAATAATTGTTTTGATTATTTGTATTGATATGTATGAAACCCAGAAAACAAACCATTCACGACATGAGATGTGTAAAAATAAAAAATAAAAAACTTTTATCTAAAAAACCCCCCTCCTACTTCTTTTATGTTGGTTGTCCTTCATCTATAATTATGGGGTTTATCTTTTGCCTAATGTATTATAGCATAAGGGGTACAAACATTTTTCATTTTTTTCATTCTTTTTATAAGCAAGTTGTCAGGGTTCCAAATAGCATCCAAAATAAAATCAGAGTCCGAGGCAAAGCATTCCTCAAAGTTCCAATTTATTAACAGAGCCATGTTGGCACAGCTGTGAGAAACCGGAATCTGATGCTACCAGGGTTTCTCCACCCAGTTGAAAGATCAAGCCCTTTGTCCCCACACCCACAAGTTCATGATGTTAGCCAGTCGCCTTCTGCTGACGTGTCAGTTACTCCCCTTAGCTTCCGGGCAGGTGCTGGACAAAGGATGACCTTGAGAATCTAAAGGAATTTGTTATGGCTACATGTCTACATCCCTCATGCAACAGCCCCTCCCAAATTCCCACAGAAAGAATACATTCTCAAGCGTAAAGTGTGTCAGGCCAAAGTCTCTAATAAAATATGGCTTCGGCCTGACACAAGTAACTTTTTTTGATGTCAGAAAGATTATAAAAGATACTCATAATTCTGTTGAAATCTATACATAGCAGGATGTAGGAGATGACCAGGCTGGGCCTGAGGGAGGGGTCAAACACATCATCAGTCTTGAGTCCTTGCACATCCACAAGAGATCTAAGTGCAGCCCATCTTAAATTCCTTCTTAACTCCCACTAATCTCCCTTGACCGCTAGTAGTTCAGATTCTTGTAGAGAACTTAAGCTTGCAATATATCTTTATACTCATTTGAACTGCCTGAATCTCCTGATTTCCCTGGCGCTTGACACAGACATCATTTAGCACATGAGAAATGTGCATAATAGATTACAAACATGATGATATAGACATACTTGCTCTGGGAAATTTCTGAGTACATTTAGAGGGTTAGATGTCTTTCTGTCTCATTGGAGAGTGTTATTATGTGTTCAAAAGTAAAGCTATCCCAGAGCTTAATATGTATCAGCATACACTATGTCATACTTTTGATCTACGCATAAGTTTATAAAAAAAAAGTCTGAACACACTGATTTCTTATAAATATCCTTACTGTAACAAAAATGTGCATTGCGTTACATTATATAATCACATTATTACAAAAGCCTTTCATTAAAAAAAAATACCGCGAAAACTTTCAACCTCTGGTCCATTTCCTTTGCTCTTAGGAGCTAACTTTTATTTGAACATTAAAATAGTGCTCACTTTGTGAAAAAGAAAAAGTTGTGTATTTTAACAGATTCTTTAATAACACCAAGTTTTAAGAAAGCGTCAAAGTAATTATGTCTTGTAATTACAAGAGATGAAAATGCCCCACCAGTTTGCACTGAAATGCAACATTTACCAGCCTGCAGCAAACTTAAGATTAGCTTCTAATTGGATGGAATTAAAAAGAGAACAATTGGAGGGAATGCAGCAGTCTTAAAACAGCCTCCATTTTGAATGGAATCTATATGTGAGTATTTCTTTTCGCTAGCTATGTATTATATATGTAATTTTGATAGCAATTACTAAAACTTGACAAGCCAGAGCATTCTGAAGGGGTTCAAGGCACAAGACATGTTAGTAGAAAAAAAAATTAGTCATTAGAGATGTGCAATTTTATTAGAACTTTTAGAAAAAACAATAAAAGGTAATACAGATTCTAAAAAAAAAAAAAAAAGAACGAAAGGAAGCAAAATAGTTAAAAGCCCTCCCCCCCAAATTGGGAAAATGACTTCCCACCCTCATCACAATTATAAACAGTTTCATAATCTCTTTACCTCTTGTTAATTAACACATAAAAAACTCTTCATCCCATAACTTATTTCTCAGTAATAGCCAAATAAGGAACATTTGCTTATCAAATTATCAGCAAAAAGTTCAAATGAGACCTAAAATGTTACCATTAGTTAATGTGTATAAAACTCAACATTCCATGTCTCAACTCTCAACTATAAGCAAAATCCCATTTAAAAGGCATAAAAAGGTCATTTTGTCATAAGAGCCAAGGTGGCGCAGTGGTTAGAGTGCAGCACTGCAGGCTACTTCAGCTGACTGCTAGCTGCAGTTTGGCGGTTCAAATCTCACCGGCTCAAGGTTGACTCAGCCTTCCATCCTTCCGAGGTGGGTAAAATGAGGACCCAGATTGTTGGGGGCAATATGCTAACTTTGTAAACCGCTTAGAGAGGGCTGTAAAGCACTATGAAGCGGTATATAAGTCTAAGTGCTATTGCTATTGCTATTGCTATAAACATGACAAAAAGAAAAGATTTCTTCTTTATAAAAGACAACTTCCAATGCACAACATTTCTCCCATTACAAATATCAACATTCAAATAACGTGTATGTGTGTGTGTGTACACACACACACACACACATCCATCCTAAGTAGCAGCAAATCCCATTCATTCAAAGAAGCATTCTATATTTCAAAACAAAACTATAAGCAAATCCATATTTTGTATAAATTAATCTAATGCATTCTAATGTGCACAAAAGACTAGAGTTTTATATAGCAAAAAAGAAATAAGCTTCTCCTTAAAAAAAACGAATTCACCTATATCTTCTTTATTTTAAATTTTTAAAAAGCCCATTAAATACAGAACATTTAGAAGTGAAAAAATTAGGATACAGAAATTAGCTATAGAGTAAAATCTTTAAACACCATATAAGCAAATCAGTATGACACATTTTTTTCTGTCAAGATATCAGTAAATCCAGAAAAACACACCCAGAATGACAACATATCTCATTTTAACCTTGGTCAAATAAACCAACTTTGTATTATACATATCCATTCAAATAGTAATTGATCCTTGTCACAAATTTCTTCAATATTTTAAGCAGTCCCTTTTATGAATCCGACCAAAAGGAATTGTTTCAATTGCCCTCCAATTTATTTCCTTCCTATTTTTAAAAGCCTCATCCAATTTTCTATTTTCATCCCATGGCAATTCTGATGGAATTGTTTGATGGAATTTGTTCCCAAGAAGACCCAACATAGCTGATAAAATTGATTAAAAGTCCCAACACAATTCCCGGTGGGGCTTCTGAAAGATATCTCTAAACACCATTGCTATTTCTCCAATATCAAAAACTTTTTTCCTGTCCCACAAACATACATTTATTCATAGAAAAGTAAAATAAATGTCTTAATATTCAAAATCCAATATTCAACATTTTCTGAGCCCTTAATCCATTTAAAACGTTTGTAGCCCAAACCTTGTCATTCTTTTTGCTTTTAAATTCTTAAAAATTATAAAGATAATTCAGGCTAACTGCACATAACTGCACATTTCAATCTTGCCCATTTGAAGGTATATAATTTCTTTGAAGCAGTTATAGGCAATTTCTGAAAGTGGCTAACAAAGGAAGTGTGCAAAGTTAATGTCCTTTGAAAAGACTCTCAAAGGAGGGTTTTTTTTTTCCAAAAGGCTTTTGTTTTTGAGGAAAAAGAAGACATTTTGCTTCTCACTCAAGAACCTTCATCAGTTGTGATGGTGGGATCCCCCAACAGGTTCTTGGATGAGAAGCGAAATTTCTTCTTCTTCTTCTCCTCCTCCTCCTTCTCCTCCTGCTAAAAAAACCCAGTTGCTTTCTGAAAAAGCTCCTTTGGGACAACTATGACCTGGATAACTGAGAATCTCCATACTGATTTGAAAAGGCTCCATTTACAGTTGCAACAATCATGGCAAATTTCCCCATCAGGAGACTACTTTCCACCCCTCCAGAAACTGCTCTTTTGCAATTGCTTCATGGGGAGCAACCATAATGAGAAACAGCTTGGACAATCTCCCATTCTCCCTTTTATCCAGAAATGGTCATAGGAGCCAATCTACTAATCGGCTCCTTATTAATATCTGCAAATGTCAGGGCTGCTTGTTTGAAAAGTTGTCTTCAACCCACCATACTCCTTGGAAGTTGATATGTGCAACTAAGTATTAATCCAGTCTATTTTACTTCCCATGTTTGTAAAGTGCTATCCCTATCGTTAATGTTTAATGGGTTAAAACATGTCAAAAACTCTGCATTTATTAACTATCAGCTCTTCCCTTAATATATATAACTTCACACACAATCTTCACTTAAGTGTATAGTTGACAATGTAAATTGCTTGAGAAACCCTTATATAAAAAATACTAATTACCTTGATGCCATTCTTTGTTACATATTTTTTCCCAGTATAGGCTTTTATCATGTCAATTTCTCCTATTAATGTTAGATGTGAAGGTAAAATTGCTTTGACTGAAGAAAAAAAATCCTAAAAAAAGATTTGACACATGAGGGCACAAGGGAAATGGATGCATATCACACACCTCTCCTTGCCATGTTTTGCAATAATCTGTGGTTTTCAGTTGTATCATACTAAAATGAGATTTGTTTTAATCAGTATCTGTTGACTGAGGATAGGATAGGATAGGATAGGATAGGATAGGATAGGATAGGATAGAATAGAATAGAATAGAATAGAATAGAATAGAATAGAATAGAATAGAATAATAGAATAGGAATAGAATAGGAATAGAATAGGAATAGGAATAGTTGGACTTTAGAGGTCTTCTATTCCAAATCCCTACTCAGGCAGAAAACCTGATGGCATGATATACATATATTGTAAATGAATAAAGAAATCAGTCCATTGTAGCTTAGGTTCATTAATCACGATAGAGCAGGGGTGTCAAACTCGTGACGACAATGTAACGTATCACAACTTTTTCCCCCTTCACTAAACCGGAGGTGGATGTGGCCAGCGCATGATGCATCCAGCCTGTGGGCTGCGAGTTTGACACCCCTGCCATAGAACATAAAAGATTTATATTGCAATGACTAGGCTAGGTGCGGACAATATGCTAAACCCAAACCAGCCAGATTATGCCTGAGCATGATCTCCATATTGACTTGAGTGGTTTAATAATATTTAGCATTTATAGGTCAAAACCAGAAGCTTACAGTATAATCAACCTTACAGGTATACGTATGATAACCAGTATATTTCTTCCTTTGTGTATTGCACTTCCCTTTTTTTCTCGTAAATATTATTTGCTACACTATGAGAAAATTTAAGAATTCTTCATATGTCTCTGTTTAAGAAATTGATGTCACATTTCTGTTAGAGAATGTAAAAAACAAAAAGGAAAAAAAACAACAACAACCCAGTGCTGCTATCCGGTAGTGAGGGCATATTGATGCAGTTCAAAATCAAACTGGCAAATGTTGTTTACTCTAAGTCCAGAAAGTACCAGCTGGATGGATTTTTGCCCAATGCTAGTCCCAATAGAGGGACAACAGCAAACACACAATTAATGGTGACCCAGGAATAACTGAGAATATGAGATTTTGTCACAATAATAAATTATCCCGTTTCATAAACAAACATTGAAAAAACCTTGAGAGATTGTTAATTTAAGGATGCCCGTTTATCCTGCCGTTTTCCCCTCAGACATCAATTAGGCTCGAAAAAGCAAAAAAATCAAAGTCAGATTTAGTATATTTCTTTAGGCGAGTGCACCGATTTTCAATTAACTGATAGCTGCAATTACACCTGTACCTGTATCCCAAGATGAAAATTTGGAAGATGAGTGGAATATATTTTTTAGCATGTGTGTGTTAATTTTTTAGGTTCCTTTCTACTTTCCAATTTTAAGTTGTACTACATATATGATTTGACAGAAATCATATATTCATTCTATCATGGACCAAGTAAAGAAAATTGCAATAGGTGAGCCTGGTTTTTTTAAGTTTTTAAAAAAATATATATTTTGTGTATCATGTGGCTGTCTGCATTTATACTGGCATTTTTCATACTTTGTGTATTATCTGAATGACTTTGGGCCAGTGACTCTCTCTCTCAGCCCAACCCAACTCACAGGATTGTTACTGTGAGAAAAATAGAAGAGCAAGGAATATTAATTTCCCACCTGGAGTTATTTATGAAAAAAAGGCAGGATAAAAATAAATACTGTAATGGTGTTAATGGTCAAAATGGCCTTTTTGTCAATTTTAACTCCATGCCATTCTGTTTCCTTCCTTAAATTTCTACATATTTTTCCAAATATTTCATAACTTACAATATAATGGGGCTTGAATAAAATTGTGAAGATAGAGGACTGAGACTTGGTGAGACCTTAAGCTATATAAAGTTTGGTGCTCCCTCATTAAAAAGTTATACCAGAAGGTCTCACTAATGAGTGTACAAAAATAGGAACTTGGGTAGGTATGGAAAACATACACATATGGAAACACACACACACACACACACACACACACACACCCCTACACCTTTTAATTAATCTATACCAGGGGTCTGCAACCTTAAACACTCAAAGAGCCATTTGGACCAGTTTCCCACAGAAAACACTGGAAGCCACAAAACCTGGGTGGGCGTGGCCAACTCAACATCACTCCCCCCAGTCACATGACACCCCCCAGCCATGCCTACCCAGGTTTTGTGGCTCCTGGTGTTTTCTGTGGGAAATGTAGAAAACACCGGGAGCCACAAAACCTGGGTGGGCGTGGCCATCTCAATGTCACTCCCACCCATAGTTATATGTCTCTCTCTATCCATGCCTACCCAGGTTTTGTGGCTCCCGGTGTTTTCTGTGGGATCTCTCTCTCTCTCTGTCTCTGTCTCTCTCTGTCTCTCTCTGTCTCTCTCTGTCTCTCTGTCTCTCTCCCCCCCCCCTCTCCCTCTCCCTCTCCCTCTCTCCCTCCGTCCCTCCCTCTCATTTCTGTTTTTCTCTCTTTCTCCCCTCCCTCCCTCCCTCTTTCTTTTCTTTTTCTTTCTTTCTCTCCCCCTTCTCCCTCTCATTTGTTTTCCTTTTTTCCCTCTCTCTCATTCTCTCCCTCCAGCTCTCTCTCATTTCTCTCTCCCTCTCCCCCTTCTCTCTCTCATTTGTTTCTCTTTTTCCTCTCTCATTCTCTCCCTCCATCATTTTCTAATTTCTCTCTTTCTCTCTTTCTCTCCCCTTTTCTCTCTCTCATTTACCTCTCTCTTTCTCTCACTCTCATTTCTGTTTTTCTCTCCTTTTTCCTCTCCCTCTCTTTTCTTTCTTTCTTTCTTTCTTTCTTTCTTTCTTTCTTTCTTTCTTTCTTTCTTTCTTTCTTTCTTTCTTTCTTTCTTTCTTTCTTTCTTTCTTTCTTTCTTTCTTTCTTTCTTTCTTTCTTTCTTTCCTTTTTCTTCCCCCTTCTCTCTCTCATTTGTTTCCCTCTCTTTTTCCTTTCTCCCATTCTTCCCTCCATCATTTTCTCATTTTTCTCTCTCTCTTTAGGGCTCTTCTCTCTCCTTGGGGCTCTTCACTACTCATTTTCGGAAATCCGGGCTGCCTGAGGAACAAGCACGAGCCACGGTGGTGGCGGCTTCCTCCTCCTTCTCCTCATGCAACCCCGTGGCCGGCTGTTGTGGGGCCGGGAGAGCACACACAAGCAGGGATACCCTCCTCAAGCGAGCCCCTTACTCACTCTCCCTGTTTCTTCCCCAACAACCTCCTCTTTCTTTGTTCAAATGTACACAGAGAGCAAACACGCACACATCTCATGGCGCCGGAGGGACTCGCCCACGTGCCGTCTCCTTGCAGAAGATCCCAGAGCCATGAGAAGGAGGAGATGACTTGGTCAAACTTTTCCTGCCTTGGAAGCTGCTTGGAAGGCAGCCGCCACGGCCTGTCCCTTTAAGGTCCCCCCTCCGCCACCTGGCTTCAGCTTGCAGAGTGACCAGGACTGGGGGAGTCGAGCCCTTTTCCTTTGGCAGTGGTGGCCCCGCTTTGCTGCCTTTGCATGCACAAGCGGAGATACCATCCTCAAGTGAGCGGCCGGGCTCGGCCAAAGTGCAGCGAAGGCACATGGAGCTGGTGGGTTGACTGGCTGACAGACAAGCGTCTTTGGCGAGGGCATTCCAGCTTTCTCCGAGCCTGATCCCTGGGGTGGGCATGTGAGGTTTGGCAGGGCCAGCTGCCTTTTCCTGGTTCCCTGCTTGGAGAAAGCCGGAGTGCCCTCACCACGGACGTTCACCTGTCAGCCAGTCAACCCGCCAGCTCTGTGTGCCTTTGCTGCACTTTGGCCGAGCCCGGCTGCTCGCTTGAGGATGGTATCCCCGCTCATGTGTGTCCTCCCGGCCCCACTGGCCACGGGGTAGCATGAGGAGAAGGAGGAGGAAGCCGCCACGGTGGCTCGTGCTCACTCCTCAGCTGCGGGCCTGTCCCCCTTTCCATTGTACCCTTCTCCCGGATCCCATTCCCACCCCGCCAGCCCTCGTGTTAGCAAGGTTGATGTCGGCCATGGCGGGTTGGGCCAGTGTCTTGGGGCGGAGAGCAGGTCACGCGAATGGGTCGGCAGGGAGCTGCAGGAGAGGGGTCAAAGAGCCGCATGCAGCTCAGGAGCTGCACATTGCCGACACCCGATCTATACCAAGTATTTAGAGTGGACAAATACACATTCTTTTCAAATGAATGCACTTACTAATTACATAGTTATCGTTTCATTGGCTTCGTGTCTGTCATAGATTAGAATATAGTATACCCTGGAAACAATATTGAAATGTGATTTTTAAAATAATTTTAAACTTATTAACTTACATTAATATCAGGGGCGGGTTCTGGCTTATCTCACTGCTGGTTCACTTCCTCATGCGCTGCATGGGTGCACATGCCTTGCGCACCGTATGGGTACACCGGCAGGCACGCGTGCATGCGCAGTGCTAAAAACCCAGTTTCTGCGCATGCACAGAAGCAAAAAACAGCTGTCGTGCGCAGAAGCAAAAAATGAGATGGCGGCATCGTAGGCGCTGCTGAGAGAGCTGGTTCGGGGGTGTGTGCAGCCGGCCATCGCTGCCGGTTCGGCGAGCAAGGGGAAATTCCCGCTATCGGTTCTATAGAGCCGGTCCGAACCGGCAGGAACCCACCTCTGATTAATATATATACAAAATGCTGTAAAAATAAGTAATCAGCATCACTTTTTATTAATATAACTAAGAATAAACTCCTTTGCAAAATCAGAAAATTGATATTCTGAAATTTTGTGAGGCCCTAAGTTGTAGCTTATTTAGCTTATACCTAATTCCAACATTGCTTCAACCAACCCTATAGGAGAAAAATAGTAGGATGTTTAATGTTTCAACTCTCCAGCAAATATCTATTTAATTGCTCCTATTTCCCTTTTCAGATAAATTAGAATTACTTCACTCCTTAAGAGTCCAAGGTTTACAGCTTTAGATAAGATAGGACGCCAGCTCAAGTTTCTACTTGAAAGAAAAAAGGGGAAAAAAGGAAAAAAAGGTTTTAACTTTTCATTAAGAAAGCTTCATTTGTTTCCTTGTTCATTTTGTCTCTGTCTTATCAAATCATTGGCTTAATAACCTCCTCTCTATTTCTGATGTTGCTTTAAATGAATCCTTTCTCAGTTTGCTTAGCAATTCTAGCAATACCCCGTGAATCAATTATGAAGAGGAAAATTTGTATTTTCATTGCAAAACTAAGCTGGCAAGTCAAATTAGATTTATAGCACTATTTGGAAAAGAGTTTTTTTTAATCACCTTCAATGCTGGAAAGGCTGCAAAGTGTCCAAAGTTGATTACATGTGAATTGTTATGTTCCAACTGTTTAAACTGTGTTACATGGTTCCAACCAGGTCCAGCGTTTGAGCGGGAAAAAGCTCAAACGCTATTGGCTGGTCTGTCTGACAGCTCCCTATAAAAGGGCAAGCTGTCAGACTGCTCTTTGCTGGTTGCTGATACAAGAGCTGAAATAAAGAGCTGTTTTGGAAGTCTGTCTCCTGTCATCTCTACCCACTATCTAACAGTGGCGACGAGGGCTTGGGTTCAGGAGAACCGTGACTGCTTCTTCAGCGATTCCAACCAGCCAGGCAGCTGCTTTTCTGCCTTCTCTCTGCCGCGATGTCCAACTTC
>QLTV01001697.1:1456563-1468717 GCA_003457575.1 Thermophis baileyi | reverse complement strand
ATGTCCTTCCTTCGAACCGGTCCCTTCGGCCGTGGAGGCCACACCCAGTACCTTCCAGGAGCTTCCATGCTCGAGCCCCGGAGCGGCAGCAGACCGGTCCGCACAGGCCGCTGCCTCACCACCAACGGAATTGCGCAGGTCTAGTAGGGCTCCAACACGCCCCGCCTACCTGCGTGATTACGTATGCTGGACAGCTCCATCCAGGAGGGGAGGGGTGTTATGTTCCAACTGTTTAAACTGTGTTACATGGTTCCAACCAGGTCCAGCGTTTGAGCGGGAAAAAGCTCAAACGCTATTGGCTGGTCTGTCTGACAGCTCCCTATAAAAGGGCAANGCTGCCTCACCACCATCTGTATTGCGCAGGTCTAGTAGTGCTCCAAGACGCCCCGCCTACCTGCGTGATTACGTATGCTGGACAGCTCCATCCAGGAGGGGAGGGGTGTTATGTTCCAACTGTTTAAACTGTGTTACATGGTTCCAACCAGGTCCAGCGTTTGAGCGGGAAAAAGCTCAAACGCTATTGGCTGGTCTGTCTGACAGCTCCCTATAAAAGGGCAAGCTGTCAGACTGCTCTTTGCTGGTTGCTGATACAAGAGCTGAAATAAAGAGCTGTTTTGGAAGTCTGTCTCCTGTCATCTCTACCCACTATCTAACATGAATTACTTGTTTGAATGGCAAGGGTTAAAAAATACAATATCCAGGACCAGTCAAGATGAAGATTTTGGCAATTTTATCAAGGTAAACTTTCCTTAATCATTTTAAATGTGACTAAAATATTAATGGGATCTCTTTGGATCTTGATAAATGACAATCTTTGAATCTTATCCTTTGGGGCAAGGTATTTTTTTAATAATAAAAATATTATAGAATATTATACATTTTATGTGGAATTCCTATACATATGCCTGCAAAATATTTTCAAAATACGGGCCTTCATTTTTTAAAATTGGGATGAGACTCTGTAATTCCAAATACATCTTTTAAAAATAGAGTAGTATCTATTAAAGAGGAGGAATATAGTTTTCTAAATTTTGACTCATACTATTTTGCATATCTATTGGCTAATACCATTTTTTAATGACTCTCAGTACAAACACTCCTTCTTGGGCTCCTCTACAATAATCTTAGATTACACTTTAAGTTATTTGAACTTTCTTGGGATTGAAATAAAACAGGTTTTTTAATTGTTCTTCTCGCTATTACCTTGATTTGTTGTTTGTAGTATAGTACTTCTAGTAAATGACATTTGTCCTCTTCTTCTTTGTAAATGGACTCTATATGGTAATCCAGATTTCAAAATTAAAAAACAAACAAACCCCTCTCCCCAAAAAGTAACCATATGGAAGCCAAAATTTCCCCTTATTTAGCAGATTTTAAAAAAACAATTCTTCATTCTTGAGAACAATTATTATCTACCTAGTATAGCTTAGTGGCAATACTTATAGTTATAGCAAATATTAATATCCCAGTTTGGATCTGCATCATTTTCAACTGGAAACATCTAATCTACTACAAGCAATTATTAAAATCGATGACATAAAAAAGCCTATAATTACTCTTCATGAAATTCTGTTAATGATAAATCTATTTGATATGTAAACTTTAATGGTTGACCAGAATAAAGAATTAGAGGTTCCCATTTTGCCCAGACAAACATCAATATCTAAACTCAAGTAGATCTTAGATAGTGCCTTATTCAACCACAATAAAAAAAAAAAAACTGACTAAATTGGAGCATTCTGTGCTTATATAGAAAGTCCTTGGGTAAATTATGCTGATAGACATGCAATCAGATTAATGCTTCCTTTAAACATACTTTTTATAATATCTTCTAGCTGTTCCTTTTCATGAACAAGTTATTACATGTATTAACTCAACTGTGAGACAAGATGTAATATTCTCAGATATTCATACTCTCTTGAACGATATCGTTATTACTGTGCATAGAAATTGGCATCTGGCAAGGAAAGTGAATTCTCTTATACATCACATATACCTGAAAATATTTTTCTTCAACATTGTAAGAATCAATATATAACCCCTTGTTACTCAAAAATTTACAAACTTGATGTTATTAGCAACATACCGATAATTTATCAGTACAGATTAACTTTTTATAATGAAATATGGATTTCAATATATCTATGAATATATTCTCTGTATTTTTGTTTTTCTAGTTTTATTTGCTGGTATTTTTTTCTTTATAACAACATGTATTATTTTTCACCTTATTGTGTTCAATTAATAAAAATATATGTGTCTATATACACACAATCATTTCAACGAAGAATAGTCATATTTCATATTACATACATATATACACAAACCATGGTTTGACAATGTCTTTTTAATGCAATTATTATTTTAGTTGACTACTGTATTTAATGTCTTGTTATGTTGAAAGTTTTTCCCATATTATGATTAATTGGTTGATTGTTTGATTAAATAATCTGCTGTTTAATTTGTTGCTTCTAAATACTGAAGCAACAAATTAAATACCTATTCCAAAAAAGGTGTTATTGGTTTCAAAAGCAAACAAAAAGAAAGGATGCTTTTCTAATGCCTTCTTTTATAATATACTTATTTAGAAATGTGAATTTTCTAATATTATCATAACCTCATAGCATAGAGCTTTTATATGTTATAATCTATAATTTCACTTGATTTAAACTAGCTTTAAGAAATATTAATAGCTATATTATTAGAGTTTATAATTTTATACATCTTATACAATAGATTGTATGAACATTAACCTACAATATGGTGTCTTTGTCTTTGATTCAGCAAGAAATACAAGATAACTATTGAAGAGATATTTTTTAGGATTGTAAATCATATTGAGATTTACAGAATAGAATAGAATAGAATAGAATAGAATAGAATAGAATAGAATAGAATAGAATAGAATAGAATAGAATAGAATAGAATAGAATTTTTTATTGGCCAAGTGTGATTGTACACACAAGGAATTTGTCTTGGTGCATATGCTCTCAGTGTACATAAAAGAAAAGATTTTGAAAACACTTGATTTATTTTCTGTACCTATCACTTAGTAATAATGTAGTAATGTAGTAATAGATGTGCATATTTTCCTGGATTACAATGTTGCTTTTTTGATTTGTTCAAGTTGTTAACTACCTTTTGTAGAAATCCAAGAGAAACTAAAAGAGAACAAAAGAGAAATTGACCAGATAAGCAACAATGATTTTGCTTTATTGCAAAATTTAATTCAGGTTTGTTCCTGGTTTGTTTAACACACCATTATTGTCCAATTAACCAACTAGCTAATTAATTAAATGGTGAAATGGCACTGGGGTAAACTCCCTCTTTTTCTGTCCAGAGGAAGACCAATGTATTACCTGAAAAAGCTTTATTAATAGCCCATGTGATTATACAACTTCTGAATTGGCCCCATGTTTCACATGAGCAATCTCAGTGAGAATTTCTTTCCTGATATTGCTCAAACAACCTCACTTCCCCTAAGGATGTCTAGAGGTACAAGGCAAATTCTACAATAGAAAGCCAAGAGATCTTGGCCTTGAAATCTTTTTTGACAGAGGACGTTAACAGCTGACATGTGGATGACTTCATTTGAATGACATGGGTGAGGAATGGGGCTTAATGGTAATGCTTGTCAGATAAATTCTGTACATGCTTCAAATATGATCTAGAAGAAGCGTGGAGAAAGATTCAAGACAGCAGTAAGACAGCCACTTTTATAGAGAACTGATCTGAGGTTTTTTTTTTCTTTTCCTTTTCTTTTAAAAAACATGTTCTTAATTTAATTATTACTTTGTTTTCATTCATGTCTCTCATTTCTTCTCTGACCAGGAGACAAAAATAAGCTGGAGTGATACGATGGGGAACATTAACAGCAAGTTTGGAAAAGAGCAAGACTAAAATAAAGTGGAAATGCAAAAGTAGGAGTACATCGGTAGTGGGTGTAGGTACATCTCTTACCTTTGCTACCGGTTCGGGAATGGGAGTGCGCGGGCATGCGCAGAGCATTTTTGATGATGTCCAGGCAGGTGGGCGGAGCCTCCTGCCACCGCTGCTACCGGTTCGCCCGATCCGGGGCGAATCGGTAGCAACCCACCACTGGAGTATATTCAAGAAATATTGAAGGAAGAATTCCAAGACGCCAAAGGATACTTAAGATCTCAAACACCACAATGAGTCATTGAATGTCTACTTTCATGCTGCTGAGAAATGTGCAATGCTTGACTGGGAAAGTGGAGAACGGGCATTGCTTGAGGGGACAATGAGAGTCTGGGGAAGCAGAGCGAGCTAAAACTCCTTGCTTTTGAATCTAGTGCAGAAAAGAAAGCACATTATATGCACAATTATATCCATTCAAGATCAATTACTGACAGTAATAATCATATACATTAGCTGAAATACCTCTTGGAGAAGCATATGCTGAAGTTGGAAGAAAAATATTTAAGGGAAATGTACCAGGTTGCTATAACAGTAAACCCTGGAAGGCTAGCCTGGGAGAAAAACATTGATACCAATGCACCCAATGCATCTCTGGGTTAAAGATACAATTTGTTCTTGGCAGCAATAATTCATGCATTTTTCTGCCCAACAGAATCACACTATTGATTACTAGCTCAGTACCTGGAACAATAAAACAGCCATTATCCAGTGCCTCACTCTGCCACTGCATTGTCCAATGCAATAGTGTCTAAAGAGCCGAGGTAGCGCAGTGGTTAGAGTGCAGCACTGCAGGCTATTTCAGCTGACTGCTAGCTGCAGTTCGGCGGTTCAAATCTCACCGGCTCAAGGTTGACTCAGCCTTCCATCCTTCTGAGGTGGGTAAAATGAGGACCCAGATTGTTGGGGGCAATATGCTAACTCTGTAAACCGCTTAGAGAGTGCTGTAAAGCACTGTAAAGCGGTATATAAGTCTAAGTGCTATTGCTATTGCTATTGCTATAAAGGTAAACGTTTTCCCTGTCCAGTTGTTTCCAACTCTAGGGGCGGTGCTCATCTCCGTTTCTTAGCTGAGGGAGCCAGCCTTGTTTGAAGACATTTCTGTTGTCATATGGCCAGCATGACTATATGCCAAAGGCACATGGAATGCTGTTCCCGTTCCCACCGAAGTGGTACATATTTATCTATTCACATTTGCATGCTTTCAAACTGCTAGGTGGGCAGGAGCTGGGGAAAGTAACAGGAACTTACCCCATCACATAGCACTCAGGTCTCAAACCCAGTGCTGTTAATGTTCCCTCGGTGTCTTTAACTGCTGAGCCACTGCATCCCCATGAATTACAGTATCTAAGAAAGGTCAAATGGCTGCTGAACCACATAGGGTATTGAAGTCATTCAGAGTATTGCTTACCCTTAAATGTATGGTTCCACCACTAATGCTCATGAAAATTAAGGCTTCTTAAGGACGTTTCAAAATATTCCAGTCAGGGTTTTCAAGGACACTAGTGTTTTCCATTTGCTGTCCTCATTGGAGGGAGCAGCTAGCATTTGGAAAAGTACACGGGCTCATAAAATTGACACTTAGCAGAGGAGAAGTCATTGCAATCAGCCATCTCCAAGGTCAGACTCATTTAAGCTGAATCTTGGGGAACAGATAAAGGAAGGGATGCTCCCATGTCGCTCATTTGGGAAAGAAATCTTGTACAAACTCAATGCAGTTAAAAGCACACTAACATCTGGTGTGAGTTCTATTGGGACATTTAAAACTTTAGCGCCAGTTAATAGCAAAGTGGCTCTGCATTAAATTATCCAGTATATCAAGTGGATGAATTAAGCTCTTCAGTCTATAAAAAGAGGAGACATAATAGCCTAAGCCAAGAAAGCAAGGGAGCAGATAATAGACAGTCTATCATGGTACATGCAGCTGAACAGCAAGAATGATTAATACAGCCCATTTGTAGGGAGAAACATTTTGCTCTGCTTACAGACTGAGCCACACAGATAATCTGAGTTCTACAAGAAGCCCCAAGGATATACAGGAAGCTTCCTGGATCCTCTTGCTCAATTAAAGACTTGCAAGAAGAAGGGAAGAACTCTTGACAATTTCAACAGAAGAGCCTTGGGAATCCCTTAGTGAAGGGAGCGCCCAGAGATAGATTTTTATTCATCTTGATGCATCTGTATAAACTCAGCAGCAGACCCTGCCTTTTGATCAGTCATTCCACATCACATTGGATCATCTTAAATTAAGGAATCTATGCTGGAGGTGCAAGCCAGCATCTCAGTATTATCTCTGCTCAAGCAAGCCAGCATCTCTGCTCTTCAGAGTTCAAAATCGTAATGTATAGGAAGTATGTATTTATTAAATTGTTATGCCATTCATCTGACTATTGTATGACTCTGGGCAGCTTACAACATTATAAAACAATTATTTTATACAAGAAGTTGTATTTGGCCAATATAACTCCTATAATATAGCTTGCAGCTATAATAATACCCACTTTACGACACTCACTGAGTTATGTTTCGGAGCTCTGCTGCTAGCTTATTACAAAGAAATAATATGAGACCTCTGAAATCTTCAAAGCTGAATTCTGAGTCACCAAAAGGCCCAAATTTACCATATGGCCTTAACACTCCTGAACTTCATTTACTGCTGCTGTGATAGGGTGATTGAAATCACTCAAAGCACCCCTTTCAGTTCTGTTGAAAACTATAGAATATCAGCTCTTTCACCGATTGTTCCTCAGAAGATGCACTAACTCAGGCAAATTCCTGACACTGCTTTTTAAAAATCCTGCTGGGTGGAAAGCTACATTAAAGATATTGCATTTATGGATTATATTTCTAATCCATAATTTGATATATTATTGGAAGATCAAGGGAAGTGATAGTACTGTTCTATACTGCACTAGTGAGGCCACACTTGGAATATTGCACCCAGGTCTGGTCACCATGATCCAAAAAAGATGTGGAGGCCCTAGAAATAGTGCAGAGAAGAACAACAAAGATGGTAAGGGGTCTGGAGACGAAATCATATAAGGAATGGCTAAGGGAACTAGACACATTTAGCTTAACAAAGAAGATTTAGGGGAGACATGATAGCAATTTTCCAATACTTGAAGGGCTGTCACAGGGAACAGCATGTCAATTTACTCTCCATAGCACCTGAGGGCAGGACAAGAAGCAATGGATGGAAGCTCGTCAGAGGAAGATTCAACTTGGAAATAAAGAGGAATTTCCGAACAGTGAGAACGACTAAGCAATGAAACAGCTTGCCTTTTGGGGTTATGGGAAACCATTTTTCCAGGATGGCAATAAGAACTGCTGCCTTGGGCAGGGGATAGGACTAAAAGTCCCTTCCAGCCCTATGATTCTATGACTTTATATACTTTTTTTCCTGGAAATTTGGAAAATTCAGTCTCTCTGTATAAATGAATTTCAAACTTTTTTCCCCTCACTGTAATACCTGGAGCAGGCCAATCATAAATTGTACAGGCTCTAAATTTACTTATCTCAGTGGAAGAGCCTTTCAGCTAAACCTCTTGAAATGATTCACTGTACAGTTGCAATTAAATTCACCAATGAAACCCTGTTACAGAAAAGTGTTTCCATCCTGCCCGTTATTAATTTTATAAACACTACTTTTTGTTATACTTTTATTTGCTGCTTCAGGATGGTCTTCTTTTTTTCTTTTCATTTTCTTTTTCTCTTCATATGTTTTGAATCAGTCAATGATTTAGTAAAACTTATTGAATATTGAAGTGCTTTGAATGGCACCACACATTGCTGTCATTCATTAAAACAGCTCATCTTTTTTTTTTTTTTTTATTTCCACGAAAGCTTTAAAAAAATACTGCTCCTTGAAGGATTCAATTCAATAATCAATTTTTTAAAACAGGCTTTTTTTTTTTCTTTGAGGCTCATACAAAGCTTTAAAAAAAAATAGGGTGCTTTAACTACTAGCAATTATATGCTATCCTTACTCTGCTGTAAGATCTGAAGCTCTTCCTTGGAATCATTTTCAAAGTAGTCAGGTTAAATAGTTTTTTCTTTTGAATGTCTGAATAGGCTCCTGTTTTCCTCAAACATGCCACAAATACGTTGATGTTTATATGAGTCATATAAAAAAAAATCAAAATCTTACAATTGCAATGAACACATGATTTGACATTATACCATATAAGCATTTTTATCCCTTTTGGACCTCTTATTATACATGTACAGCCCAACTGTATATAGCATTATTATCAACCAAAATAATTTGACATAACATAGTAAAGATACTATTTAAAGAGCAGGTAAATATATTATGCACACTTTTCATGGCTGAATGTCAAATCATCTTCTTAGTTCCTAGAAATAAAATTCTATCAGAATGTTATTCAGAATGAATTGAATACTGCTTCAGTGTTAGCAGGCGTTTAGAAATGAACAAAGTGTATATGACACTTCTCCATGCCATTCTTGGTCTGCTGAGTATTTTTAGTTTAGATTATATACCAATGAGTCTTATCTTCCATGTGAAATTCATTTTTGAAGCTAGAGGAGGGGGTAGTCCTTATTCTCAAGAGCCTGAGCAAAATGTAAATCTCTTTTAATTTGCATTTTTTGAATTCACATTCCTCAAAATTGCAAACCCCATCTGAATGCTCAGCTCAGCTATTCATCTATCAACCCACCCATTAAAATGTTTATGTGATACTATATGGAAAATACATTAATAAACTATTTTTTTAAATGCCAATGCTAAGGCAAAACAGATTGATAGGTGTATATTGTGTCTCTTTTCCCTTTCAGCGTTAGAAAAGAAAGAAACAAAAGCCAGTGTTACATATTCCCTGCAGTGTAAACTACATATAATCTTCACATTTATGAATGTCATTGCTCCAACCATATTTTATTTAATGGATTTTTACTAACATTCTGCTGCAGTTGTGACACTATTGAATGATTCCTATGTTTAAAATGTTGGTACCAGCTAAGATAACTATCAATGACTTTGATTTTGGGATCAATTGCTGTGTCAAGCTGTGGCACATGGGTTTTAGGGGCCCCGCATGAGGACCCAGATTGTTGGGGGCAATATGCTGACTCTGTAAACTGCTTAGTGAAGGATGTAAAGCACTGTGAAGTGGTATATAAGTCTAAGTGCTATTGCTATTTCTGATGGCCTGAGCTAGCCATTGCAATGAGTAAAAGGAGAAAAAAAGAAGCTCTAATTTGGCCTTGAAGGGCAGGTGTGCTGTGACGAGGCTGATGAGCTGATTGGTGCTAACTAGGCCTGATGTGGGAAGATGCTGAGACAGCAGTCCCATTGCTGCAGCCTTGTCTATAGGTGTTGGGGAACAGAGCCCTGGGGGCTGCTCACCTTCTCAGTTGCTGGAGGACATGCTGCCAGTCTCATCTAAAAATGGGAGCAAGACAAGAGAAAGGGAAAGAACGAGTAGAAAGGAAAATGTATGTGTAGACTGAATGGAGTGATTGGAGAGAAAGGTTGGAGAGAGTTAAGTGTGCAGAGCAGTTGTCAGGTCCTGGTCAAGAAGGGAAAAAAAGGCCTGAAAGGCCACTGGTAGAAGGTAAGACCTAGAGGGATGACAGTTCCATGTGAGACCCAAGGATCTGGCTAGCTACAGGTGGTAGCTTCACTCAAGATCCTTGGGGGGGGGGGTGGAAAGTCCTGTGGGGAAGGTTTGGGCAGAAGACCCTGAAGGAAGTTCTCCCCTTAATGGAGAAGCAGTAGGTGACTGGCTGAGCAGATCCAGAAGAAAGTGAAGCCATGCTGAGCACGCTACAGTGAATTCCAGCCTGTGCCTTTCTCTTGACTCTCTCTTGCTAAGCCCAGAAAAGAGGGAGGGAGGAGAGAGGGGGGGATAGTTTCTGGGAATTTCTTCTTAGGAAGAAACCTGTGATTGGTTGAATAGTGAAATGAAGGACAAACTGGACTCTATTTGAACACAAAACCAGAATTCTGCCTGAAAACCTATTCATAGTGGACAACTTTTATGTATCTGAACTTTAACTCCCCAGTCACAATGACCATTGCTGAGAATTATAAATGTTCAATCTGGAAATTACTTAGATTAGGAAACAATCTGGTCTTAATTGAGTTCTGAACAAGATGTAAATGAAAATAATATGTACATTAACATGATTAATGGTCTGGGTACTCCTTCACCTGCTCATATTTCTGAAACTTTTGAGAGCTACTGGATGTCAACCTAGAATAGCTCAATCTGGGAAGTTCTGGAGAAGAAGGCAATTTATGTTGCTTAGCCAGAAAAAGCAGCAGCATCAACTGGAAAACATATCCAAGGTTCAGATGGATAAGATTTGAAGCAACTATTTTTTCAATGTTATTGGTCATCCTTTTTGCATCTCCGACAAACAGGTAGAGAGTTGTTTTTTTAAATGTTGTCTGGCAATAACATTTTTCTCTGTTATTTTGGAACCTTGTCTGTTATCCATGGCAAGCAGGACAATAAGAGATAAAATAACCATCAGAAATATGCACAGATAGATAAAACTGAATCTATGATTTTCAGAAGGCAACTGAAAGAAGGCAAAAAGAAAGAGCCAGGTAGCCAGCCATTTTGGTACTTTGTAGTTGGAAGGGAAAAAGCACTTTTGGGCTTGAACTGTCTATGTTATACTTAGATCTCTGAAGACTGGGACCTTAGAATATCCTTCTGTTCTTCACAGGGCAAGTATATCTATCAGGCTGGCTTTGGGACAGATTGAGTTTGCTCCCATTGTCATCTTTAGAAAGATTGTCCAGTTTTTGCTCTTGTAGGTCTTAGCATGCTGATTTACTGTTTAATCCAATTCCCAGTGTTAATCCAATTTTGTGTGTCATTACTAGAGCTGTATCTGCTTTGAAAATGATGAAGAAGAGGTGGTCAGACTGCCTGCAACAGCAGTTCCTCCTCACTGTTCATTAATTCACCCTCATCTTTTTTTTTTTTTTACCCCCAGGCTTCTGTGTGAGACTAAAAAGAAATCCCTTTACTTTAGTTTTAAGAAGTCTGTATTTTAAAGCAGCAGCATCTACTTTTAGGCTTTAGGATTCTTCTCCTTCCTTCCATTTCTCATTTACACTACACACACACACCACTGTCTTTCTTTCTGCTATGAGCAATGTGGAAAAACTCTCATAAAAGGACATTTCCCAAACTCCAGATTTATTAGACAGCTGCGGGGCTGGCGAGGGAAAGCTGCGTGCTGATGGGATGGGCTCGCCGGAGCCCCGTGCCCCGCTGGCTGCCCAGGACGATGACGACGTGGCCGAGACAGAGCAGGAGGGAGGCAGCAGCGAGCTGGACTCGCGGAGCTCGGTGGACGACGCGGGTGGCGGTGGAGAGAGGCGCGTCGACAAGTTCGGCTTCCTGGTGGCCGACGGGCAGGATGCTGGGGACCCTCCGGAGGTGCCTGACCATTTGGGCTGGGCAGTAGTGGCGGACTGGACGGCTCCGGCGCGAGCAGCAGTGTTCCGGGCACCCAGGTAGTGGTGGTGGCGACGACACCCGCGGGGTTTGTGTTTGGCTCAGTGGCCACGACGATGCCACAGCCAGCTCAGGCTGGCCCCGCCACTGCGGGAGGCTTCAGCTTTGGCGGGGCAGCCCAGATGGAAGCTCCAAATTTCAGCCTCGGCTCGCTGGGGAGCGCCCCGCCACAAACGGCGTCTACTGGCCCGACCTTTCGGAATTGTTCAGGCCTCCACCAACGCCACTGTGAGCACAGCAGCCGCATCACAGGCAGCCCCGGTCTTCAGCCTCGGGACAGCATCCACCGGTTCTGGCTTTGGAGCCTTGGCTCCAGCAGCTGTCACTTCCACCACCACAGCCTTGTCCTTTGGGGCTAAACCTGGAGGTACCACTGTCACCTCGGTGGCACCTGCCATTACAAGTTCATCTTCCCTCCTCGGCCTATCAGGGCCCACACTGTTTGCATCTGTGGACAATAACTTTTAACTTTTAATTTTATTTGACAGGATTGATTTTGTCTTGGGTGTGTGTGTGTGTGTGTGTGCGTGCATGCTGGGGTTGATAGGATGGAAGGGGTGAGTTTGGAATGGTTGAATTGGGGAGGAATGAGGGAGCTGGGGGCATGGAATGGACCCCCCTCTGCTGAGTGTGCAAACAGAAGCAGATGGGGGCTAGGATGTGACCCTCGGCTCGGTATGGGTGTGGTGCCTTGCCTGCCGGGGAGGAAGGGGGCT
>QLTV01001697.1:1423935-1444929 GCA_003457575.1 Thermophis baileyi | reverse complement strand
GATCTCTCTCTCTCTTTTCCTCTCCCTTCCTTCCTTCCTTTCTCTTTCTTTCCCTTCCTTTCTCTCTCCCCATTCTCCCTCTCTTTTCTGTTTCTCTCTCTTTTCCTCTCCCTTTCTCCTTTCCTTTCCTTTCCTTTCCTTTCCTTTCCTTTCCTTTCCTTTCCTTTCCTTTCCTTTCCTTTCCTTTCCTTTCCTTTCCTTTCCTTTCCTTTCCTTTCCTTTCCTTTCCTTTCCTTTCCCTCTCCCCATTCTGTCTCATTTTTGCCCTAGGCGGTGGTAGGTACTGGCAAGGAGTGGGTCGCGAGCCGTGTCACTGGGCTGCCTCTCATTTTGCGCCCCACTCCTTGCTGTGGCAAGGTAGGTATGGTAAGGGCATGTGGGGTGCATCTGGCATGCCCCCCTTTCCCCCCCTCTGGCCTCGCCTCCTCACCTCGGCTAAAGCAACCAGTGGAAATGGCAGGGACTGGCTGTGCATGCGTTTAAATAGTTGGGGGGGCTTATTTGGGGGGGGGGCTTCTTTCAGCGTTTGCTCTGAAAAGCCTGATTGGGCTTAATATGGGGACATGTCTTATTTTGGGGGAAACACGGTATTTATTTTATTTATTTATTTGAAACATTTATATAGCTACCCACTGTTGAGAACTTTGAGCAGTTGCCAATCACATTTTGACATCAGGTTGATATTCATATAGGCATGTTGTCAATTTGTGAGTCTAGAGCTGACAAGGAGCCATTTGTCAATCAGCACTTGCATTTTTGGGGCACAGAGAATCAACCAATTAGCACTCACTTGCTGGCCAATAATGATACCTCTTTTTCTACTCCCCTCAAGTACATATCTAAGGACACGTCTATTCCTTCTTTCAAGGAAGAGGATAATAAATTGGTGGTATTTCTATATCTTTGTGTCCAGTCCAATATACAATTGCTATAATAGTGTGGTTTATTCCACCTAAGAATGAAAAAAAAAAAGCTTTTAAAATTAAGTCTGCAAAACTACAGAAAAACAACAGCTAATTAGAATAACCGGTCCCATTCCTCTGCAAAAATATGATATGATAGCAGTGTTTCAGTTCAGGGGCTGCCACAAAGATGAAGGGGGCAACTGTTTCCCAAAGCACTGCTTGGGTGGGGGGTTGGACTAGATGACCTACATGGTCCCTTCCAACTCTGTTAATCTGTAATCAGAATATTTTTATATAGTTGGATATTTGTTCACATAGACATTGGCTTTCAGGCCTGTTGGTTATGCTTTCAAAACGGCCAACATCCATCCAGGACCTGCTATTAGGCATCTTTTTGTGGTACTGTTAGCTCTGTAGTTGAGATTGTGTCTTGCATGTTATCCTTTTTTCCCATTTTCTTTGTTTTGAAACTCAGATGTAGTCTGTTGAGGTAGAAAATGGGCAGCAGCCATCACCATTTGTATTTTATGGTGCTTATGGATACAGTACACCAGGTGGACTAGTGAAAATATAGATTTCTATACCGATCATTTTTGATCTGCATTGGTGGGTGTATATATCAACATTCATTTATTTCCTCTTAAAAGGTACTGGAAAAACTTGGAGAGTGAAAAAATCAAATATAGAACAAAGAGGGAAAGTGATAGATTTGACAATTCTTAGAAGGAACTCTGAACTAAATATATACTGAATGACATGAAAGTGCCATAAGGTGATATCTTACTTCAGGTATCACTTTTTTTCCTTGTGTAATTAAAAACTGTGAGTCTCTGTAAGAAAAGCATAGTACTAAGGTCACTTTGGACAGTGAAATGGGTGGCATATAAATTTAATAAATAAAGAAATAATTCAGCTTCTCTTCTTGGCATCGGTTTTACAAAACACATTTTTAAAAAAATATGATTCTTAATTCATCTCAGCAACAATCTAACTAGTGAGGATGGGTAGTCATGCCAGCCCTTATCCTATCTCTCCCAATACAAGAATAAATTAAGAGTTTTGAAAGGTGTTTTGTGTAGTTTTTTAATTTTATTTCCTATAATCTTATTCTAACCCATGCTAGTGGTTGTGAACATGAAACAAGTAAAAGCCAATTTACTCTAGATGAATTAAACAAAGTTTATGTATTATATTTATGGAAGCATCTCATGAAATTCCTTGGATCTTTTTTATCCTGTTCTATAGAAAGGATTGTTCTTTTATAATTACTTGGTAGATCCACAGACTTGGAAATGGTTATTTATGGCACTTATGCATCATGGCAATGTACTGACTGATCTCACTCTAATAAATCAATAGAGAGTGCATAAATGGAGTATTTGTGCTAAGAGTAAATCTGAGCTAACTGCATGATCCTAATGCTTGTATTTATCACCACCCATTCATTTAAAAGTAAACCTGCCAAGTAAGCTGAGAACTAATGAAATACAGTGGAAAACACTGCATATGGCCAGGAAATATCTGACCGTATAAAGAATTAATGTTAGAATATAATTGTATGAATTATAATTCATAGCTCCAGAACCTTCTTGGGTCTGTAAAAGCCCAATGAAAGGTAGTAATGTAGGGACTTCTGGCTGACGTCGCTGCGAGATCGGACATGAGGAGTGGGTCTCCACGCTCCCGCGCCGAGTTCTCCCTGTTGGAGGGCTCGGAAAGGAGCTTAAGCCACCCTGTAGGGGTGGTGAAGAAAAGAGGGGTGCCCTGCAGGTCGCGGAGAGCCGCAACTCTTCCGCTCGACTCAGGGCTTCTTCCCTCTTATCCACGACGAGGAGAAGATGCAGCCATCATGGCTGCTGTGAAGCTGGGACAGCCAAGGCAACAAAGAAAGTGCAGGAGTGGTGTAGATGGACAGAGGCTGGAGCTGGATGAGAAGATTCCTTTTTTATTTAGACCCTAACTTTAAAAGGGAAAAAAAGAGAAAATCCAGGAAAAGACTCTTAGAATTGTTTGTTAAAATGACAAACAATTATACAGAGAAAAATCCTAGACCCAAAAGAAAGGAACTAAGGGGAGAAAAGCTAAAGACTTTTTAAAACATAGAAAATTGGACATCCAAACTGGGCAGGCGTTGTTTTGGAAAGGCATTTTAAAATGCTGGAACTATCTACATGAATAATTGACTTTGCTTCTACAAATTGAATTAAAATTGGATTAAATAACTTGTTACATTTGAAACAACGCTGAAACCTAAGCTGAGGGTGCCACCTACTGATGAATGGAAAATATACCATACCCCTACAAACCTGGGAAAGTTTTTGATAAGAGAAATAAACAAGATTCATCTGGAGGACTGTGGTGATACCTACTGTTCTATAATTATCTACTTTATGATTACTAGAGACTCAACTGTGGGAATAAGAAAGACTCTTAAGTAAAGTAAAGTGACTTCTGATTTTTGGAAAGCTTCTTGGACTATCTAAATGGAACTGATTGAATAATCCTGGAATATAAATAACTATGAGTATTGTACTTTCTGAGGAACAACATTAGGCTTGAATATATTGTTTTTGGATTATTGAGTAAGAGTGGGACTTACTGAAATAAGACATGATGCTCCATCAGGGGGAAATAAGTGAAATTTCAAAAGAAATGGTGTTGATGTTCCAAAGCATTAAGGACACTATGACAAAGAGTTACAGGAAGATAAAGAACCTATTGCATGGCATAAATGGGAAAATAGAAAATACCCTGCAACTGATAATGAATGAAGACCAAAAATTCAAGGAAAGAGAGGAGACAACAGAAAAATAGAGGAAAAGACAGAACAGAAAAGCCAGCAAATAAAGCAAGAAGATGAGAAGGAGAAGATAATAAAGATAATAATGACTGATGAAATAAACCAAGGGGAAAATACTTTAAAAGATTTAAAAATAGAATCGGATAAGCAGTAAAATACTTTTGAAAGGGAGTAGGGACCTGGGTAGATACTCTGGAGGCTGGGTAGCATAGGAGGATAGAGATGAGAGAACTGTTTAGACTGAACAGTGAAGATACAGATGTAGATAGAGACAAGGATCCAAGAGAGGAGTACTAGAATGGCGCATTGAAACATTGAATAATTAAATAATAAAGGACTATATCTTAATATAAACATGTGTATTAACACTAGGATTAGCAATGGTGACCTGACTAGAAGCCAGAATAGAGGTAGAAATAAGAAATAGGGGGAATATTACCACACATATTTTTATACAATAGAATAAAAGCAATAACTAGAGGAAAAGATTAGAGGTTGAAAGATGGCATTACTATGTAAGCTCAAATAATATCGTGATTGGCATTAGAATGGAACATTGAAATATTGAATAACTATAAAACAAACATGTATATTAACACTAGGATTTCATAAGTTTGATTAATGTAACAAATATTAATAATATTATTATTGCCACTTGTCGCAAAATGAATGATACCCAGATGCCGCACTGTTCATGTATTGATGTTGATGTATATTTTAAAAATAAAAATCCAAAAAAAATTGTGTGTGTGTGTGGGGGGGACAACGACAAAAAAACAGAAAGGAGGCAGGTCTAGAATGAAGAAATTTATTCACCTAAATTGTTACTACACTTTGTCCTCTTCTGTCTCCAAATCTCTCTCTGGTGTCTCTCTTATGTGAGGGTACTCAAATGTTAAATCCAATCCTTTCTCTTGTCTCGCAATCATAGTATGATAAAAAATGCAAATGACAAGGGCCTCACCCTTGTGTGTGTGTGTGTGTGTGTGTGTGTGTGTGTGTGTGTTTGTGTGTGCATGTGTGCCATTCTTCATAGCACACCGAAGTTTTGNTATCATTATTATTATTATTATTATTATTATTATTATTATTATTATTATTATTGCCACTTGTCCCAAAATGAATGATACCCAGATGCCGCACTGTTCATGTATTGATGTTGATGTATATTTTAAAAATAAAAATCCAAAAAAATGGGGGGGGGGAGGGAAAGGTAGTAATAGAGGACGGTTAAATTAAAAATGTAACTTTAAGGGCATTTTTATAGGTTCAAGCCACTATTTATTTTTTCTTCCTTGATTTCTACTCCATAAAATGCACTGCTTCCCAGAAACATCTGTGGATCTCTTTGCAAAGCCAGTAGTAAAAGCCTTTTTACTGATTTCATTGAGAACATTGATGAAAAAAGGCCCTTTAGACTCACTTCTTCACTATGAACAACGTAACATGTTCCACACACTAGAATGATCCCCAGTTCCAAATGTCATTCCTTTTGTCTTAACTTCCAATTTTTTTTACCCTCTTGTTCCCTCTAAAATACAGGAAAAAAGAAACTCAGTTTGCATCCAATGTAATTCACACTCATGCAACTGTGAATGCAAAGTTTCAGCCTAAGAGTGAAAGTAACTGGCAAGATCATGGCTTGCAGGCTGAAAACAAAGGAGAAGAAAAAAAATACTGTACTGAAATAATGGCAGTACTGAATATTTTATCACTATATAATCAGCCATGATATATTGGTTGAGTTTCTAAAGAAAAGTAAAGAAAAATCAATATGGTATGTATGGATGTGCAGTATTGATATATCCTCAGCTGTGATATATTGCTTGCATGATAACTCAGCACACCATTTGTTGTTTTTTCCCACTGAATATTGCTCTTCTGTTGTAATTCATACCTCGCAATTCATATTGATCTTTGATATGGATTCACAAAACTATCAGGACGAGATGCTTAATTTGGGGGCTTCTTTGTCACATTGTTAACCTCTATCTCTATCTCCTTTATATCTCTATAGTATACATTGTATAGCCAGTACTGATGTTTTGCTATATTTATTTTACTAATGAATAAAAATTCTAAATCTTTATTTATTTATTTACATGGAATAGCTGTATGCTTTTCATTCTCAAAGGTTGTGGTGGCTAACAATAAGAGAAAAATCATTCTTAAAAAAATCTCATTAAAAATAAACCCATCCCCAAAATAAGAATCATAAAAATCTCAAACAGCATTGTAATGGATAAAAAAAATAAAAAAGTCATCTGTCCATCCATGCATCCCAACCTTCGAAACATTCCATACTCCAAACTGGATGGACAAATCAAGTCTTAAATTGTCTCCTCAAACTCAGGAAAGGAAAAGTTTCTTGGACTGAATCGCTAAGGGGATTTCTAAGCATGGGGACAGCAGTTGAAAATGCCTTTTTCCTAGGTCCTGACAAATGGCATTTTTGGAGCCTGGCAGCAATTAACTCTGTTCCATATGGTTGGATGGGCAGGTGGATATGAGGAAAAGGTGCTCCTTTAGATAATCCAGAACCCATGAAGGGCCTTAAAGGTGACAGTCAGCACCGTGAAAAAAATCTGGAAGCCAGTTTGTTTAAAAAGGAGAAGGAACCTTAAAATGAATATGAGCAACAAGTGGCAATTCCCTCCCAAAGTTTTTGGAGAAACTCCCCTCCCCCCAAAAAAGACATAAAATTGTTCTCTATTTTTAAAGGAGGAAAATTCTTCAGGGAAATTGAGGCAATGGAGTATTTGAGCAGTCTTAATAACTGAAGACCCTATAAGATATTTTGCCATAAACCATAAGCTGTGAAAATATCAGAACCAATGACCTTTTGAGAAATGTTGAAACAATCCCTCTTCAAATTAGGGAGTGAATCATAAGCCTGGTGTTTGTTATTTAAACAACATGTTACTATCAATTCCTTCTCACCTTTACCAAATAGATTTCTAATACAAAGTGTAGCCTAGATTATTTAACATGCAATTGCTCCACTAATTATAGCAATGCTAATATGTCCCATTGTGCTTTCTCATTAATTTATATGTGAAAAAATGCTATCTGTGTTTTGTGGATATCCATGTGTTTCCATAGATATGTAAAGTTATTGTCTGCAAATGTAAACTAAATTCATTTATTTGTTTACATGTTAATATGATTACATGTTTTCTTTTTAAATTTTCTTTGTTCGTTTTTTCCTAGCTTGTTACTAGCAGATATAATATGGTATATAATATTAAATAAAAAAACGCTTTGTTTTTACATAATTGACATTGTTCTGAGGTTCCTTAACAGATATTAAAAGAAAGGTTGATACCTAAATGTTATTTTAGATAAACAATCGCCCTGTCTTGCTAATTGTAACAGTAGTATTGTCACTGAGGTCTCAAAATAGCCTCAGTCAGGCCAGCTTCAGGGTTGAAGTATTTCTCAATAGGAATGAAAATATAGGAAGTTTAAATTTCTTTTAAGTGAGGGGTACTTCAGAAATAGCAGTATAATATTATTCCCCACTGGGAAAAATTTGTTTCAGACTCAAGTATTTGTTTTATAGTGGTGTTTTTCCATACAATGCTTTGCACTGAGTATGTGATAGAAAAACTTGACACTCTGGTTGACCTGTGAGTCCCAGAGAAATTTATTCAATTCTGTCTCGGATCTCCTCAAGATTCTGGATGGTTCAGGAACACTTCAGGACAGAGAGGTGTCAGAGGAGGAGATGTGGAAGGAAAGGTTGCATTGGATGAATTGTTTTTGCAATATGGGATGTAACCCCAAATGTTTGTTAGCTTTGTGACACTTCAAAGGTTAGAATTTTCAAGAGCATAATATTTATAGTCCACAGAATGAAGGTTTGAGGAGTAAAGAAGGTTCAGATAAAAGAAGTGTGTAAGTGCAAGAAATAGGAAGGGAAGAGCCTATCAAGAGATATATTGTGACTAGAGTGAATCAGTTTCAATTTGTGATACCTGAGGAAAGAAACATGCTGCTTGAAGCAATATGCTCCTCTACTTGTCTTTTGGATCCAGGCCCAGCTTGGCTTATTATCTACTAGCTAGACGATATTGGAGTTACTTTAATTAATATCATAAATGCCTCTTTGAGGAAGGGCAAGCTGTTTCCTGGTTTAAAGAAGGCGTTTATTAAAAAGCCTTCATTAGATTCTGTGAAGCTAGACAATTATTGCACAAACTCTAGCCTTCTGCGTTGGGAAAGATGGTTGAGATAGTAGTGGCTTCTCAACTGCAGATTGTCTTGAAAAAAGCATGTCAGTATGGGTTTGTAGTGTGCTATGAATTTGAGACTGCCTTGGTTGGCTTGATGGGATTAATAGAGATGTTATGATTTTTCTAGCCTTTTTGGACCTCTCAGTGGTTTTGGATGTCAATGACCATAGTATCCTTCTAGATCACCTAATTGAGTGTCCAATTTTCTTTCAATTTCTTTAGAGAGCCAATTTGCTATAGTAGGGAAGATGTTGGCCTAGAAAGCAGGAGACATTAGTTTTAGGCCTCCCTTAGGCCTGAAAGCCAGTTGGGTGACTTTGGGTCAGTCACTTTCTCTCAGCTCATCCCACCTCATGGAGATGTTTTGTGGAAACAATAGAAGTGGATCTCACTATTCTGAATAGGGCCACAGTGTCCAGAAGGAAGCAAATACACACCAGGTGAGTGCTCCTAGAACTTAATCTCCTTTCTTTCCCATTTAAACATTTTTATGCAAATAATGTCTTCCTGGGAAGAATGGATTCTTTTTTTAATGCTATATTGAACTAAACTACTATAACATATTCTACATACATAACTTTATTGCATTTACTTGCCTGGAATCAGTTTGTACTGTCAGGTTGGTCTCGAGACAAACGTTATATCTATGCCAAAAGTCTGCACTAGTAGCTAATTTATTTCCAGGTAAAATGCGAAGTGATGGTTATTATCTTTGGCTTAGGTCTACAGTACATTACTTGAGAAAATGGCTGTTTCTATAAAAATCATCCCAGTTCATTGAAATTATTTTCATTGTCACTAGCCTGCTGTTTGAGCATTGAATATTTTTTTAAAAATCCCAAAGATCTTTAACAACAACTTTTCATTTTGGGTGTTATTTTTGTTTTAACTTGATTGTTTACAATACAATACATGAAATCGAGACATTGGTAATGTATGTTTAGCAAACAACAAAGAAGTAGTAGGAAACTATAAGCAATTGGGTAAGATTAGCAATAGCAATAGCAATAGCACTTAGACTTATATACCGCTTTACAGTGCTTTACAGCACTCTCTAAGCGGTTCACAGAGTCAGCATATTGCCCCCAACAATCTGGGTCCTCATTTTACCCACCTCGGAAGGATGGAAGGCTGAGTCAACCTTGAGCCGGTGAGATTTGAACCGCTGAACTGCTGAACAGTCAGCTGAAGTAGCCTGCAGTACTGCACTCTAACCACTGCGCCACCTCGGCTCTTCAATGATTAAACATATCATTGCAAATCTACTCTTACACAGAGGAAAGCAGTTACTCATGGGATTTTAATTGAAATCTTTCATAGAAGTTTCCTCTTGAAAATACAGAATATCAGAAGGTTTGTCACTGATTTTTTTTTTCCATTCCTTCCAGTATACATTGCAATATATGAAGGAATTTGCATATATAAAAACTATGAGAATTATAAGTTTATAGGGTCATCAAATTCTTAAAAATCTATAGAATAATCTCATTCTATTTATTGTACTTTTACTCCCCTTATTGTTTAATAGATTCAAGCTAATCTGCATAACTCTTCTTATCAAGCCCAGTCCTACATTACGAAGTATGAAGAGGTTACCTCAGGCAACAAATGTTGATATTATTAAAAGGCAGAATTCATTAATTTGAATCTAAATGCAATAAAATCATGGCTGACTTCATACCTATTAGTTTTACTAATAAAGAGGATCCAAGCTAATTAAAATTAGCCCACTTTCACAATTGGTGAAGAGAGAAAAGTACTTGGACACTTCTTTCCTCAGTTGACAAAACAAATGGCTTGACTAAATATATTATATGACTTAATTGCAGTCAATGCAGTGAATTGATTC
This sequence comes from Thermophis baileyi, assembly GCA_003457575.1. Taxonomy (NCBI): domain Eukaryota; kingdom Metazoa; phylum Chordata; class Lepidosauria; order Squamata; family Dipsadidae; genus Thermophis; species Thermophis baileyi. The sequence goes on along the minus strand of QLTV01001697.1, from coordinate 1,435,140 downwards.
GGATACCTTGTCGTAGTTCCTCTTCTAATGACATTTTGGCATAGGATACAGTGAAATACTGACTATCCTAAAATCTCCATGTTGCAATGTTCACCCTGAGAAGAAATGTTATAAATATTTATAAGCTTGGAGTTTACTTCCAAAGCAGCTTCCAGTTTTCCTCTTTCCTTCCTTATTTGAAGTGCCTAAAAATGTACCTCTTCCTCTGACCCACAATATAGTTTTGCAATTTGTTGAAAGAACTGATTACACAATCAAGGTTAGAATGGCACAACATTTTTCAACCTTGTTTATGAATATTTGAGAATAAATTATTGCTTTTCCAAAAAAACACCTATTTGCAAATATTATTTGGTATTTACTGGCTATCTTACCTGGCTCTGCAGCTTGGAGAAAACTGAATACCTATTTGAATATACCTTGAATTCCTGATCCCTCAGCTTCAAAGTTGGATATACAGTAAGTTAAATTAAGATTTTCCCCTTTCCTCACTGATCATTCTACCCTTGATTTCCTCTACAAATTTTCTTGAATTAAACCTTGGGAGAAGGAAAGAAATAATGGTGAGTTCCTGAAATATGTGTCTCTGCTGTTTTCTGTTAGGACAAGGTTATAATATGGTTACTATTGGTTAATACCCTGTTTCCCCCAAAATAAGACATCCCCTGATAATAAGCCCAATTGTGCTTTTGAGTGCATGGCAATAAGGCCAAGCGCTTATTTCAGAGTTCAAAAAAATATAAGACAGGGTCTTATTTTCAGGGAAACATGGTAATAATTAGCTGATTTTTTTTAAAAAGAACACAATGTACAAGCTATAGCTTAAATGATTCCAATTCTTAGGTCTCTAAGAGAACTTGTCATATATAGACATAAAATTCTTCTTAACCATTAATATTTTTCTTTTAAGCATGAAAAGCCCTTGATATACTTTTTTTTTTTTGCTTTGAATGTCAAAAGTAAGTCTTACCCTACCTCTACAACAGACTAGTGCTTCTAATAAGGAACAAAATAGGAGGGAAAATAACCCTATGGACAAGATATAACCTTATATATTGAAAACAGCTATTTTTAGATGGGTCTTGGATCAGTGTCCAGAGTGCCAATGCACCGCTCCACAGGTAAGAAATGAGAAATTTTCAGGGCTGTTGAACATTGCACATTTTCACAGTGATCAAGACAAAACTATTTTAGTCCAGGTGTTCATGTAATTATGTTATACTAGAAAGCTCAGTATTGTTCAATGGGCCTCAAACATGAGATGCAGACAGCTGAGCTATCACTAGAATATTGCAGTGTAATACAGGGTAAGATAAAAGTCATCTACCTGAAAGGTTTTTTTTAAAACTTTTTTGTTTTACTTTGAGATTTGGAAAGATGTGCTACCTTGAATGACATTGCTTTTTGTACTGATTATAAAACATTTTTTTTACAAAAGGATTTTAAAAATGTGTAACAGAAGAAAATAGAAATAATAAGTGTTAATGAGAGTTATTCCCAACATTTTGGATTGTGTGTGGCAATACTGCTGCTATAAATATAGACAATAAAATAGGTTAACAGCCAATAAATTTTTCCTGTATGAAAGATTTGTTCTGCTCCAGTTGATGACTTCAAAAAACAGCAGGTTTGCTGCTATGTAGGAAGGATATGATTGAGCTCAGTCCAGATCAAATATTGAAAGTTGACAGCTGCATGCATGACTGAAATTGAAACAAGTCTCAATTGTTGTTGCAACAAAGGCAACAAACTTTTTGGACTATTATAGATCAGACTATTAGTTCCACTCACTGTGGGAAATGGACCTCGACAGGAGATACCTGGGTAGGCAATAGTATCTCTGTACTCTGGGTAGACCACAGATTAAGCATGAGCCAGCAGTGTGCTGCAGCTGCCAAAAGAGCCAGGGCAATCATGTGTTACATCAACAGAGATACAATGTCAATGTATTTCAGTGAACTAAGGATCAGAAAGCTAAAGGGAGACATGATATTTGAAGGACTGCCATAGGGAAGTGGGTGTGAATTTATTTTCCCCAGTGCCTGAGTATAAGACACGAACCATTGGATGGAAGCTTTACAGAGAGGGAGATCAATAGAAGATAATATATGTAACTCAGGGTTGAACTGTGCAGCCCTTGGTGCTCCCTGAGCTTGGTTGTTTGCTTGCAGATATTTCATTACCAGATTAGGTAACATCTTCATGCAAGAATGGAAATGCAGTTTGCTATCTTTTTATATACAGTGGCTTGCCCTGTTAGTGTTGAATGGGTGGTGTTTTATCCTTAACAGTTCTTGATAAGGTTATTGTTTACACACTATTCAGAAGAGACATAAATATGCTAAACAGGAGAAAGAAAGGCTACAACACTTCCACGTCAGCAGTCAACACTCAGATAAGCAGGGATTAACACCATGATTAAAACCAGACAAACAATCAAATTGTAAAGAACAGCCTAATCAAGGAACTACCAAGGAGAAAACAATAGCCTCACCAAGATTTACAGGTCAAGCAACTGTACATAAACAGAGAGCAAACCTCACTCCCTTCTAGCACTGAAGATGTTACTACTTTGGTAATGAAAAATCTTCAGGAAAACAACCAAGCTCAGAGAGCACCAGGGAGTCATAGAGGGAGATCCAAAGTTAAAATAAGGAGAAATTTCTTGATTGTAAGTAGTGGTTGCAGTTTTGGATGGTCCATAACTGGAAGTTTACAAACAAAAGTTGGACAGGCATTTGTCTGGAATGGTATGATGATGATTCCTTCACCGGTTAAGTTGTTGGACTAAATCCTGCAAGGTCCCCTTTCAACCCAATGATTCTGTAATTTCATCTCTTATCACCCAGTTATGGCTATATCCATTTCCCCCAGTTAGCATTGGCTTTAATCTTCAGCCATCTTTATTTTAGATGTGGAACCACTTGTTTCCCCCGACTACTTACCCTTTTTCTTTCCTGTGCAGTGCCATTCTTTCAATGCTCTGGCAGTGCTACAAGTAGAAAGATTATCTAAGGTGAAGTAAACTGTAATTTATTCAGCCCAAAGCATTTCGATTAAGGTAAAATCGTTATCTGGGGCACTATAGAACAAAGAGTTCTGCATTTTCCACATGCTCTTTCACAGAACTGGTTTCAGACATCACTTTTATGGTGTTCCTAATGAAGATTTTAATAGAAATGTGTGGGCTGAATCTATTATAGGAGAATGTTCTTTGTAGAACCTCAGGTTTGGCACCATGCTTTTATACTGCACTCTTCTTCAGTTTCATTATAACAACAGTGAAAAATAATATAAATCAAGGAGAAAAACACCATCGTTAAATAAGGGAAAAAACATCTTGAGAACCATGTGGTTGTTTTTGGTGCAATAGAACCACTCTTTTTAATAGAGTAAATCTTGTTCTCTTGGGACAGTGAAATAACTTCCTCCATTACTCCCCCAGTTTTCACTGAGTGCAAAACCAACTCAGACTGAAGGTATTACTTTCTCAGACAGAACTGCTCTTCTGAGAAAACTCACTTTCCTTCTATTGGGACAATCCTGAACAATACTTTGCAAAAAGTAATCCCCTTTTAGCTTATTTCTGCTGAAACAAAGCAAGTTCACATAGAGAGAGAAGGAAGCTTGGTTTTTGTTATTTTATATGCATCAGGGATAGAGGCATTGCATCCATAAAACAACAGACCTATCCCTTTACTTCCATAGGAGAAAGTCATGCTGATCTTTATAGAGCTTACTGCTGGGCAGACAAATATATTGTTTAGTGTTTTGATAGGAATAGGAATTTAAGGAGGCTGAACTCTTTAAAAATGGTTATAATTCTTCCATTGTCCTGTTTAGTGGTAGCATCAGATAACACTATCAATTCAGATGTGTTTCCAAAATTACAAAAGTTTATTAATTGAAACCATATATTACTTTAACATGTCTCTAAACTGAAAAAATAAAACCTGTGTGTATATTTGATGAATGTTTAGGTTTATATTTTTCTATACTGAATACAACAGTGGACTGTATGCTTAATTAAACATCTACTACCTGGGAGAAAGAGGAGAGAATATTCCAATCAAGGTAAATCTGATTTATGTTAATATCTCATCTTATTCAATACTATCAATAACTGGATTTGGATAGATTTAGAGAATTGGTTGGGTTCACTGTAAGACGTTAAGAGCTTTCTTGGTGAGATGTGTGAAGGGAAACAAAATCTTCCTCTTGCCTAACCTTTCTAACCTTCTCCAGATAATTTTGTCATAGGTGACTGCACTATAGTATATAAAATTGGGTCTTAATAGGCTGAGAGACTGTTGTACAGTGAGGTGAATGGTATTATAATAATTCCTACACCATCCCAGCCACCCACATGGCACAGTAAACATTAGATATTGGCAAACTGTCAGATGGGTCTGTTGATCAGAGAGAGGGGATTCTGATAGATTTTAACTACAGCACCTTTCTACTTTCAGACCCTACTCTTGTGTATCACAGAATATCCTGTTAATCTCTCTATTCCTTTTTCATGACAGGTCAGCACTACCATCCAGGATAAAATAGATTATAGATGTTTTCAATGGTTGTTGCATTAAAAATGAGAGCTTTTAGGTTGGAGGATGTGCTCTCTCAGTTACTTAGACTTCCTGTTTAGTTTGCAACCTGACAGAAAGGGATAACAGTAACAAGCCTATCCTGGGTCAGGAAGTCCAGGTTGCATCTTCCCATCCTATCTCAGTTACTACCGGTAGTTTAATGTTTGCTTTCAGCAAGGACACTTTCCACAGACTCCCTAATATCTCCCACAATACCAAGCAAGAACATATAGAAGCTCATAGAAAGCACTTCTTCCTCTGTAAACTGTCTCCCCAATATTTATTCATGAAGACAATCACAGCCAACTCTGTTTGGTTCTCTTTGAGTCCAAAACACAAAATGATGAAATTTCTGAATAGAAAAGCTTCAGTCAGGAACTTCTACAACCCAGTCCTGTAGATAGTTGGAAGGAAGCATACCTTGCTGAACTATCTCCCTTGAGAATTTGATAGCATTACCCTGAGTTCAACTCTCAAGTTTTTGGATACTCAAGGAAATAAATTACTCCATTGTTCCAAATTAGTCCAACGGAGGGAGTAATTTATTTCCTTGAGTATCCAAAAACTTAAGAATTGCATTCAGGGTAATGCTATCAAAAACTTTATTGTTGTTTAAGACCAATGCTTTCAACATGTCCTAGATCCTGAATGTCATTCATGATAGATCCACCTGTGGGTTTCAAGAATAAAAAAAAGAGAGAATCATTTACAAGTTTTTTTTTTAGTTGGGAATAGCTGCTCAGAGGTTTGAGTGGACATGCATTGGAAGGATTACACTCAGTGGTGGGATTCAAATTTTTTTTACTACTGGTTCGGTGGCCGTGGCTTAGTGGGCATGGCGTGGCTTGGTGGGCATGGCTTGGTGGGTGTGGCAGGGGAAGGATACTGTAAAATCTCCATTCCCACCCCACTCCAGGGGAAGGATATTGCAAAATCCTCATTTCCGCCCGATCAGCTGGGACTCGGGAGGCAGAGAATAGATGGGGGCGGGGCCAGTCAGAGGTGGTATTTACCAGTTCTCCAAATTACTTAAAATTTCTGCTACCGGTTCTCCAGAACTGGTCAGAACCTGCTGATACCCACCTCTGATTACACTAGTTATAGACCAGTATGCTTGAACATAATTGGAAATTCTCTGAGAACAGACAACATTATTTTGGAGTGGTCTCTATCTATCAGATATGTGTCTGTCTGTCTGTCTGTCCATCCATTCATACATACATACATTTTCCGATACATTTGCTTTGAGAACTCAATGCCACACACATGAGACTCTCCCTTAATTTAATTTTCAAAATAGCAACTTTGTCATGTAGATTGGACTGAAGGGAAAAAAAAATAGTCAATCAGCCTGATTTCAACCAGTAAACTACATTGTCTCTTAGGCATTCTTTTAAACAGAAAACTATATTCCCTATTAGAAAAGCAGTGGTAGGTCAGAACATTGATCCCCCCCCATTAGTATAACATTAGTATCAGATAAACTGTTGATTATAAAGCATTCAGCTGAAATTATGAACAGCTGAGATTTTGGTTAATGTCCACTTATAAAAACTAAAGACAGAATTAATAGTCAGTTAGATTCTCCTCACTGAAGAGACAGTCCAATTTTCTGTCACTGTTGCAATGTATTGTGCTGCTTGTCATTTGTATTTGTTCCGGTCTAAATTCCCTTTTATAGCCCATAAAATGTTCATAACTAAGTAAAGATTCCACCTTTGAGGACTATTAGTACTTTAATAGTATAGTTCAGTTTCCCCGTCTTTTTAAATAACTATTTCATTTATTTTGCTTCTACTTGGCCATTATTTGAGTATTGCATCTCTGTGGTATATTAATTCTAAATTTGAGTAAGTAGAATCTTTCATACATTTGACAGCATTTTGTATAAGCATAATTGCCTTATGAATTGCTATATAGTTCCCCTGAATAAGAAATTAACTGACAATGTGGAAAGTGGATTGTTGAAAGGGTATACATAACATGTCAAATAATACTTTTTTTCAAAATCAGAAAGTTCTCACCAGAAGCAACTGAGTCCATTTAAAGATAATCTAGGATTGGCTTTAAAATTACACCCAACCTATTAAAAAAATGGAGAGTCTCCTTTGTGATAAATATTGTCATTGTGTCAAGATATTGTTTTGGCTTTCCCTCTTCTTTTTTTTTAAACTGGCTTTGAAATGTCTTGATACATTTGTGAGTAATGGCAGTCAACACAATAAGACGGAACATTTTTCAATGAATTCTGAGTGAAAAATGATGAGGAAACCAATGGGGAAAAATGTTTTCTTGTGTCATTTTCTCTATTCAATCAGGAAACATAATTCTTTCCTTGTTGTATTTGAACAAAAATGTAATTTTAGTATCTTAGCTGAGGGGGTGGTTTCACATATTGCCCTGATCTTCATCAAAAGTGTTCTTCCCGATTAAAAAAAACTGTATGTTGTAAATGGTTTTAAGAGAAAGTTTTAAATTGCTCTTTTCATCAAACCTTTAGTCCAAATTCTGTATGCTGCCCCCTGAGAAATCATGTGTGATACATATGGCATGTTATTAAAGCTTAATACTTTATTGAATATTGCATATACCTTGCCTTTTCTTTCTTCATGTTATCACTGTAGTAATTCCATAACAGCAACTATGGTTTATTAATTGGATTTCCTGCTCATTACAATACTTTCAATCATATTTATTGGTCACGCATTAGTAGACCTTCTCCCATCATTGAACCATGTCCTTCTCACTCAAAATTGCCTCATAAGGTCCTATCAAAGATTATCCACACATGTAAACAATGCTATTTTCCAGAGTATCAGATTGATAATGATGCTTTGTTGCATCAGCTTGGCTACCTTACTTCTGTGTCCACTGGATCCAATTGCTGGCCAATTAAATGTTAAACTTGCATATATGAATCTGTAAGCAATAAACACAGGTGTGATACAGTTCTCTATAACTATTAAGGGACATCCAGGCAAGTCTGGCAATAGACTCCAAACAATTGAAGGTTATGTGTGCTATTGGTCTGCATTTTATGAGAGGACTACTCTAAATTAACACCTTTAAGTGGCATAAGACTTCATAATGATGGAGATTTTATTAGAAAACGAGATGCTTGGTTGTTGTTATTCTTTTAAAGTCCTGTTATGTGGAATTGGATTTTCCTTTAAGTCTCTCTTGTTTTTAAGAGGAGACACAGAAGCAGGCTTGACTTTCACTTCACAGGTGAATGAGCCAAGCTTAAATGTCATTCAGCTCTGGTTAGAATACATGACATTGACAGATGAAAGTGAAAATTGCCATTTCAGGTTGACCCTTTCCTGATAAAACATGGCTGCTTTGAGCACAAGTGAAATAACAAGCCAAATTAGTCATCATTAGGGCTTGCAAACTCTGGGAAGCTTGACTTTCAGTTTTGTTGTGATCCTGAGCTATTTTAATTTGCTTATATTAAAAAAAAGAAAAGAAAAATGAGTAAGGTAAGATAAATTCTCTGTTATATAACCCAGTGCTTTTTTTTCTGATAAGATTGTGGCAGCAATTTAAAATTTCAGTTTGACACATACATTAAAAATATATACTTCTGAAATCCTTCCTTCCTTCCTTCCTTCCTTCCTTCCTTCCTTCCTTCCTTCCTTCCTTCCTCCCTCCCTCCCTTCCTTCCTTCCTTTACTTTAGAAAATTCCTTTGCCTTTAGAAAATTCATAATTCTGTCCCCATATTCTCTAGTGAAGCTTCTGCAGTATTTGAGAGTTCTTGATACTGACAAGCAATAAACGTCATTGGCATAGCCAATGATGAATCAGCCATAACAAAAGAAATTGGTTTCAGTCTGTGCATGACAAATCTCTCTCTCTCTCTCTCTGAGAATCAAATCTACCTTCACTAATTTGAGTAACATTTGTTCTGCAGATGCGACTTGCAGCCATAGACTATATTAACCATTGTTGTTTCACTAGATCTATTTAGTAAAACTATTTGCTATTTTGTAGTGATATTTTTAAAAAAAGTATATGGATTTTTACCATGCTTCATAATGGATGGTCTCTGATTATAAAAAAGAGGACAGTCCCAGAAAAGAAGAATTATGTCATCAAATTTGTTCTATTAGATATCAAATATTAACACCCCCCCCAAAAAAAATATTAGATCCAGGAATTTGTTTAGTATGAAAGTGAGTAGCCAAAATGTTTTCTTTTTTTTTTATCAGCATAATTTAGAAAGTGGTAAACATAATTTTGTTGTTACTTTTATTAAGTCTCTAGAAATCAGAATCTAGGAATGAAAAGGGACATATTTGTGCAAAACATATAGATGGATTCATTACTCTTAAATATAATGAATCCATCTACCTGTCTACCAGTTTTGCATGCAAAGGTCCATTCTCTACGGTGATTTCTTAAAAAAAGAAATTTATCAATTGACATTTATTTTTGTACCATGCTTTTAAACATATACACATTTTAAAAGTACAGAGAATCAGATTAATTCTGAAAAACTCAAAATGAAGAAGAAAGAAAGAATTGTATGTAACTTTGCAAGATCCAATTTGGGTCAGTCACTGGGACTAGAGGAAGCGTAAACCTAGATTGGATCTTGCAACATTATCATGGGACACGTATAGTTGCCTTCATTTGTGTATGTAACTTTCCCTAATAAGCATACTTTTAATACATTTCTACCCTGCCACAATTAACAAGATTCTCAGTTGCTTATGTACAGTAAAATATCAAAGAATAATTTGAAATGTCCATGATAGCATGTAAGACAATAAGAATTTCACAAATGGCAACAATAAAAGCAGCAACCAATCAAAAATGCAAAAGTGAAAACAATGGCTCTGTTCTATTGAAAAGTAATGCCTTTTTATCTCGTGGGATTTCTCCCTAATTTCTCCCTAGATGTTCTACAATAATTGGGCAGACTGAAGTAGATGGTTCTGCAGATATCCAAGTGCCAACCCCTGAAGGGCTTTATAAGTCAAAACTAAAACCTGGAAACTTACTGCAATCAGTGCAGGGTCTGCAAACCAGTGTTATAAGCTCCCAATGCCAGGGCACAGAGCTGTCTGTATCCATATTTGAAGAACATGGTTTCATGATATAGGCATTGTTTGGGGAAAAAATGAGTTCTATAAGTGTTATTACTGTATTTTTCGGTGTATAAGATGCTACTTTTTCTTTAAAATATTTACTTGAAAATGGAGGGGCGTCTTATACACAGGAGCAGGGGTGAAATGCTCCCGGTTCGCTCGTACCTGTCGGTCGCCGTAGAGCCGGTCGCCAAGGTAGCGCAAGGCGCCGCCCACCCGCCCGGATGCCGCCATTTGGGTTCCTTTACCCTCTGCAAATGCACAGAACGCTTTGCGCATGCGCAGAGGGTAAAAGAACCCAAATGGCAGCATCCGGGTGGATGGGTGGCGCCTCGCACTACCTTGGCGACCGGCTCTACGGCAACCGTATGAGTGAACCGGGAGCATTTCACCCCTGCACAGGAGGCCAGAGGAGAATGCCGCACATGCCAGATGAGCCTCTGTCTTATATGCATCTCTATCATTCCTCTCCATTGTAGTTGTTTCCTGTATCACATTGCCACTCTAAGTTTCATCTCTATTGTTCCTGTGATGCATTTCCTGTTCTTGTTTTATTGCTCACTCTAACAAGATGGCTTCTTCACAGTGATGGCTTATAGTGTGCTTACTACAAGAAACTACATGAAACATGGGGGCGTCTTATACATGGGGGTGTCTTATAGGCTGAAAAATACCGTATACATTAATATATACGAGCAGCTACTATTCTTGAGAATTCTGAGAACCATAATAAGGTTTCTAATAAAGAATTCTTCCCACCTTACATTTGCATATTAATTTTATATGCAAAACAATGCAAAACCACAGTGCCTGATCTTTGGCTAGTGTTAGCCTCCATACACATCAAGAATATATTGGCGTAGTATTTATGGGTGGGGATACAAACAGTATGTTAACTGCAATAAGTGTTACAGTCATCAAGCTTCTCCCATTGATTTTGCTTGTTGGAAATCAGCTGGGTTTTTGTGATTGTGTGACCGCGGAATGCTGCAATGGTCATAAATACATGCTGGATGCATGTAGTTTGATCACATGACCTTGGGCATGCTGTAATGATCATAAGTGTAAGGACCAGTCAAAGTCATGACTTTGAACAGTCGTTAAGTCAAGAACCACCTGCATTATTTTTTACCCTGCCTCCATGAAATTGCAGTGAAGACCTGAATGACTACCAATTCTAAATGTACACAAAGTAAAATGTGTTTTTCCTTCTTTGTTCTGTTTAAAATTATGTTCCTTATTTTACTTAAAAAAAACCCTTCATTTGCATTTAGCAGATGAATTTAGCATTTAGCAAATGAATTGGTTCATTTGTTTTAATTTTGTTTTCTTTTTTTGGATTGCTAGTGTTTTTCCAGAAATCAGTATTTTTTTTCTTTTTTTTCTTTTTTTTCTTTTTTTTTTTTTTTTTTTTTTTTTTTTTTTTTTTTTTTTTTTTTTTTTTACTTCAAAATGTTGGAGGGAGAACTGGCGAGAGTTGGAAAGAGTGAGTCACTTCTCGAAGGAGGAAGGGAAGAAAGA
>QLTV01001697.1:1382675-1418624 GCA_003457575.1 Thermophis baileyi | reverse complement strand
TGGGTGAGTGAATGGCAAATTTTTTTGTATTTTTTTCTGGTTGATATTGTAGGGTTTTGGGTTGTTTTTTTTTGTATTTCAATATTTGTATAATGATGATGGTGATGTTATATTTCAGGAAGTCCAGCATTCCCTTTAGGAACCAAAGCTGACAAATTTCAAATAGAGAGAGAGAGAGAGAGAGAGAGAGAGAGAGAGAGAGATCTGTTATAAAGAGGGTTGGATTTCCAGCATTCCCCCTTGTTTAGGAAATATTAGCTGACACTGCATCCATTCACATAATTTTTATTCTGGATAAGAATTGTTCCCAAAAGCTAATTATATCAAGAAAATTAGTAAAGGAAAGGAATCCTCATCAAGATTTAAATAAATAGTGCCCATAGAACCATTTCACATTGTGTGTGTGTGTGTGTGTGTATGTGTGTGTGATGGATTTAAAATAAGTTAACAGCTGTTATGTCTATAAAAGTGTCTCTGTTCTTAGTATATTAATTTCTGCAAGACAAAACATGCTTAACATTTGCCAGGGATTTAGGTCTTTTGATCATAAAGGAAAGATGTGTGAATTACTAAAGAAACCTATTGGCTATGTCAATGGCTATTTAGTTACACCTGGATATAGATAATGCAAACAGCATGGAACTGGATCCATGTTGGGTTTAAATACTTGGATGTACAAAAAAAATCCATCATATTTGCTTTCATGGCCCTATAAAAATGCAATCAGATGCCGGCACAACAGATTGTAATTTAACAAAATATAGTCAAATTTCCATTAAAATGTGGGAAGGCTAATATTACAACATTTATATTTATCTGATTTTATTTTTTCCTCTGGAGATCAAGTAGATAGAGAGACAAAATTATGCATCATTCTGGTGGAACATGACACCAAATTAAACATAATTTTTATTCAGCTGTTCAAATTCATTAAACACATTCATGTATTGTCACATTACTAAATTCTTTAGCAATCTATAATTGTTTAAATGACCACCTCTAATAATAGCACATATTTCTTAAGTCAATATATTGGTGTTAGGAGAATGTTATGCTTGGTGAGTGTGTGTGATCAATTGTTCTGTTAGACTGATTGTTCTACGCCGAAAAAAAAATTACTATAGCTGGAAGATTTCACACTTGACCTTATTGCTATCAACAATGCTTTATATTTATGGATTAAACTAAATATTAAAAATCTTTTCAGCTAGATCTTTTTTTCACTCTTCTAATATAAGTATAGGAAATGTGATCCTAATCAAAATGCAATTATACCTTAGTATAGTGAGAAAAAGAATAATATTCCTGTGAGGAATTCCTTTTCTGCCTGATTCCCATTCCCATACAGGAGATCCTTGATTTATGATCAGTTACTTAGTGACTGTTTGAAGTTCAGAGAGATTTTTAAAAAAGCTATTTACAACCCGGATTCAAAATTCTAACATCTACCGTGTTTCCCCGAAAATAAGTCCCTGTCTTATATTTTTTTGAACCCTGAAATAAGCGCTTGGCCTTATTGCCATGCACTCAAAAGCCCGATTGGGCTTATTATCAGGGGATGTCTTATTTTGGGGGAAACAGGGTAGTTCCCCCTGTAGTCTGTAACCAAATCTCAGGTGCTTGGCAAGTGACCTGCATTTACAACTGTTTGCACCCTATGGTCACAAGACCACAATTTACTACATATTTATTGAAAATTAATGTTTAGTTCTCATTTCTGGCAAAATCTACCCCTCAGCAAGTGTTCATTTAACAACCACCACAGAAAAGGTCATAAAATCAGTCAAGTTCACATGGTGTCATGACCTATAGCCAAAATTGACACCTTAATTATTGTCGTAAGTTGAGGGACTACCTGTATCGTGTCCCACTGAACACAAATAATATTCTGCAGTCAGTGTAGCAGTTCAAGGATTCTAAAAGAAAAAGGCCAATGGGTGTGCTTCAAATTTGTTTCTGCATGATTAAATGCCCATGTGCACTTCCAGATGCAATGGTTAAATACTGAGGGAAAAGTTAATATACTGTATATTTAGCAGTCTCATTTTTCAATCTTTGTAACTGACTAGCAACTTTGTTCCATTAATTTCTATCTTCTCTTTACTATCAATTTGTTATTTCCCCTCCCCCCACTGGATTGGATATCTTATAAATCAACTTTGGCAATAGAACATGGCTCTTAAAATTGCTCCAGAATATGCAACTGACCAAGAACAATGACAGAACATAGCTAATAATATCTTTTAGATTATGATATATTATTCTGAGCAGCGTGGTGGCCTAGTGGTGAAGATGCTCACCTCCCACTCAGAAGGTTGAGAGTTCAATCCTAGGTAGCAGCAGATATTTCTCTCCTAGGGTGCAAAGCAGGGGTGGGTTCCACTTACCTTCCCTACCTGTTCGCATCGTGACGGAAGTGCGCATTTTGCACACACGTGCCAGCTTCGCTCGCACGCGTGCCTATATCACATCGGGGAAATGACCCTCTGAGCATGCGCAGAAGCCTCTGCACGTGCGCAGAGGGTTCTTTGCCAGCTGCGGCGACCGGAGAACTGGTTCGGGGGCGTGGACAGCCAGCCATCGCTGCCGGTTTGGCGAGCGGGTGCAAATTTCCGCCACCGGTACAGGAGAACTGGTCCGAACCGGCAGCAACCCACCACTGGTGCAAAGAAAAAATATCTGCTGTGAACTCCATCTGGTGTCAGAAAGGGCATCCAATCAGTAAATGCTGAGCTCCATCCAGTCACCCCAAAATGAAGCCTGCAATAATGCTGGGAAGAAGAAGAAGAAGAAATTATGATATATCATTCTGTGTTACCTACAGTGGTTACCAGTTGCTTTCAAGGTTCAGTTCAGCATACTCATTATAGTTAGCCCTCAGGTTATGACGACAATTAGGACTGGAATTTCCTTTGCCTAAATTATGCTGTCATAAAGCACAATGTCACACGACTGCTTCACTTAGTAACAGCAATCCTACAATCCTAGTTGCCATCATAATGCCAGGACCACATAGGTTGTAAGTGAGAAGAAGTGGAAGTCCCAGACAAGCAGGCCAGTAGGGGATATAACTTCTGCATTGTCTAAAGTGGCCAGTGAGCAATTTTCATCTACAGCATGACTGTGTGGCCCCTGCTTGCCACTTGAATGTGAGGTTGTTTGCAAACTTCTAACTCTAAACCTATGACCCATAATCTTCCTGAGCATCGTTATTGCTTTAGTACATGTTAAAATCTGTATTTAAAAACTCTGCAATAAACCTAGACTTAACAGAGGCTTTGCACATCAGATGAATGAATGAAAAGCAAGAGAACAAAGCAAGGAGAAAACCACCACCTTACCTGCCTGGAGAAAAAGTATAATGAATGAATAAATAACAATAAAAGTAGTGAAGATGATATAACTCCTCCAAAATATGTGATGTGATACAACAGGTTAAGCTTGATGTTTGTTAGAATACCGCACCACTTTTCCTTTGCCATTATCTGTTCTAATCACTTTATCCTTTTAATAATTTTCAATTCCTTTTGTTTTCAGTAGCAACTGCCTGGTAGCTATTACTCCATTTTTCCCCCTCTCCTTCCTTTTTTCTCTCGATGAAAAATGAATAAACAAACAACATTTTACCTCAAGGGTTTATCATTTCAGACAATTACTTTCTGTGTAAGAAAACAACACAACAAAGTCTTTTTATGGAAGACAAGCTTATGAAGTTACAGAAATTGAAGTTGCCTTTGGACAATTTGGCATGGAAAGATGGAAGTAGATATGCTTGGAACACGGCCGAGGAAAAAAGCTTTACTGAAATGAACCAGTATAACAGAAAAGTGTATTTCTTCACTGCCAACCGGATTCCCTCAGAAAATGTTATAGAGAAATAATACATTATAAATCCAGTTAGCCTATAATTGGCCTGCACCTTGTTAAAATGGATTTACATCAATTATTTATAGCTTTTTTTCCTATAATAAATGATATATACATTCAATTTCTGCTGTAGAAAGACCTGAAATAGCAGGTACAGGACTGATTATTATGTTATTTATTAAATAATTTTATTAAAAATTACAATTGGAACAATAAAAACTAATACAAACTAAAAAGAGAAAAAAAGAAAAAATAGAAAGTGAAGAAAAGAAAAAGTAGGAAGAAAAATAGGAACTGAATTGATTAGGGAAAGTTGGATACAAGACGTGTATGTCAAATGCACATTTGAAGCTAAGAGCTGACTGGGTGCCAGCTTCCTTCAGTGTGAGTATAGGTCAATTTTTCAAGAGCAGGAACAAACAAGTGATAGGAAAAACAGCTGTGCTATTTTCTGTATGTTTTAAATTACCCCGTTACAGATAGTCCTCAACTTACAACCATTCATTTAGTGACCATTTGAGGTAACAACAGCACTGAAAAAGATGACTTATGAAGGTTTTTCACACTTATGACAGTTGCAGCATTCCCATGGTCATGTGATCAAAATTTGGATGCTTAGCAACTGGCATGTGTTTATGGGGGTTGCAGTGTCCCGTGATCACCTTTTGCAACCTTCTGACAAGCAAAGTCAGTGGGGAAGACAGATTCACTTAACAACCGTGCTACTAACTGAACTACTGCAGTGATTCCCTTAGCAACTATGGCAAGAAAGGTCATAAAATGGGGCAAAATTCACTTACCTGTCTTGATTAGCAATGGATATTTTGGGCTCAGTTGTGGTTGTAAGTCGATACCTGTAGTGATAAAATACAGTAAAATGAAATTCACCAAAGTCTGTGGTAAATGCAATCCAAACAGAACATCAAATTCATCATTTTAGCTAAAATAACAGTGTTAAAATCTTGAAATGGATTTTACTAGTTCACCCCCTAACCAGTTTAAACAAGAGAGTCTAGCACACAGGTGTCAAACGCACCCCATCACATTGCCATCACATGATGTTTCTCAACATTTTTCCCATTCGTGGAGCTGGGCTGGGCATGGCCTGTGCGTGACGCATCCAGCGCGTGGGCCGCCAGTTTGACATCCCAGTTATATGTGAAAACAGATGTAGTTTGTGTGTGCGTGCGTGTGTGCGTGTGTGTGTGCATATGTGTGTGTATAAAAATGCAGAAACAGAGAACAGAATAAGAACATACATATGATAATGAAGCATAATGTATTTAAAGAGACCCATATGTTCTTTCATCTAACCATGGAACGCTTTTAGCAAAGTTGCTCTTTTGGCATGTTGAAGGAATATATAACTATTTGTTGTTTCAGTATTTATTCCTTTAGTGATTGCAAAAAGTACTCAAGGCTTCCAAGAACCACTATTAACTCAAGAATAACTGCTTTCTTTAAAAAATGATTGATACCATATGTTTAAATCCGTGCATTGTCTCGTATAAATTCATTTAGCATGGTTACAACCAATTGTTTAGTTATCCCAAAATAAAAGGAAGAAATCCTTGAATACAAAGATGTACATGCACACACACACCCCAGTACAAATTCTCTATAAGACTGTAAAACACTTCTTTTTTTCTGTTGAAGGATACATTCTCATGGGAGTGAAACTTCTAGTGATATGTACAATAATAGTAGTGAGACAGAGCCAATAGTAGTGAGACAGAGCCAATGTCTTTATTACTGAGAGTCAGTGTGGCTAATGATGAAGTGGTTAAGATGTTGGACCAGCAGTGAAGAATCCAAATTCTAGTCCACTCTCAACTACAGAAGTTCACTGGGTGACTTTGGGGCAACTGCTCTCTCTGATGCCAACCTTCCTCATAGGATTTCTGTTGTAGAAAAAGATAGGAGGAAAATATTCTGTGTACACAACCTTGAATTCTTCAATGAAAAGTGGGATGCAAACCAATCAGTCAATCAATCAATCATCAGTGTTTCCTTCTTTTTCTCTTCCTTCTTGTCCATCCCATTGATGGAGAAAAAAATGGGTAGCTTTTAGAACAGAATTTTGGGGTGAGCTTGTAAAATTAGTCTGCATTAGTTTTTTTAACTGTTTTTAACTGTTTTTATTATGTTTTCTTTTAATGGTTTTTTATATTGTTGTGAGCCGCCCAGAGTCCCTTGGGAGTTGGGCGGCATACAAATTTAATAAATAATAATAAAATAATAATAATTAGTCCGTGAAGATCTAAAGCAACAATTTGGCCTCATTTTAGTTTGCCCTTATACAAAACCCCAAGAAGATATCTTCCCAGTTGGTCAGCCTTTGTTCTCTCAGAAGAACTGCTGTGTTGGTAACTTTGTTCCTATTTGCTAATTAACTTTGTTAATAGCACCGTCAGCAGCAACAGCAATTGGAATAATAGGAAGAAAAATGCTGGAATTAGTTGATTGTCCTCACAGGACAGTAATAAAATGTAGGTGTTTGGAGATAATTAACTTTCTATGTACAGTATAGAGTTATTTTTAAGGTATATTTGATCATGTGGCTCCTCTTGTATTGTGAGAGACTGCTAAACTGGATGAAATGTTTTACTTAGGAGCTTTTTTTTAGGACAAGCTTACCCATAGCCCCCAACTTATGACCGGTTGCTTAGCGACTGTTTGAAGTTATAACAGAACCCTGAAACTGGAACTTACAAACTGGTTTTGAAATTCTGACATCCTGACACCCCCCACCTGCTCATGTGACTACATTTTGGGTGCTGGGCAACTGGCCCATATTTATGATCATTTGCAGTGCCTTGTCTTCATGTGACTGCGATTTTTAATATTTTTGACCAAAACTGGCTTTTACTTCTGGTTTCCAGCAAAATTTCCCCATAGTGAACAATGGATTTACTTAATGACCACAGTGTTCACTTTATGACCATTCTCAAATAAGTCATAAAATTGGGCACAGTCATGTGGTGATCCATTTTATGACAATCACAATTTACGACTGAAATTGTGTGGTCAATTATGGTCATAAGTCAAGGATTACCTGTATAAGGTTTGCAAAATGTACACAGTTCCTAGTAACTATCCTGTATCTTGTCAGATGCCATCTGAATGAAAACAAAACTTGTGAACTTTACTTAAATCTAATGACAGGGAGTGTTTAGACAAAATGTTCCAATAGACATGCAGAATTCCAGCCATCTAGCAATGGTACTTTTTTCTAAGGCAATTCGAAAGAAAAGAAAGCCAGCTGACCTTTCAAATTGATTTATGAGTAGACCATGGACCATCTGTGTCTGCTCTTCTCCAAAATGCAGTTATTTGGCTTTTCAGATTGTTTTCTGGTTATCCACTATTGTGTGGCATTGAGACAGCTGTACCAAACCAAACCAACTTAGCTTCAGCTTAGATCAGCTAAGATAATTAATGCTAAAATTGGCAATCACCAGAAAATTTCAGAGCTGTGAACTAAATTGGAAATTTGGGATGGTTGGTGGGAAATAAAAGTCAGTCAATAACTATTCCTCTAATTTGCCAAGAAAACAATATGAATGTGGCAATTGGCTCAACTTAAGGAAAACTTTATGTTTAATTTATTATAGGCATTATTTCTGAAAAACTGCATTATAGAAAGTATCAAATATAATTCTCTAGCTCTCTTTTAATCTATCATTTTGACTTCATGGATGTAATTCCTGATTAGGTTCTGCTGAAAATTCACACTGTGATATAATGAGGTTTCTTCTAGAGATAAAGTTCCATTTGCTCTATTCATTTAAGCAGAAATTATGCCTTAGGAGGTGAAAAGGCTATCCTTCCTTTTTATCAAAAACCATATTTCCAGAAAAATGAACTCGAGAATGCTATCCATTACTTTTGCTCTCTTTTCCTCTTTCTCAATCTTGCCATCTGACGTTCAGCAAATGAGGAGCCTGTGATGAAACATCTAAGCAAGAATGCACATATATCATTCATTTAAAGGTACAATCTGACAACATTTGGGGGCAGCCCATCAGAGTGGGAGAACTTCAGGACAATGTGCACTGAAAGGGAATTTTGGGGAGATTTACATTTAAAATGCTGTATATTAGGGAAATTGGGTACAAAAACTCTCTATGCCAGGAACAGCAATGAATTTTCTAGGAGATTTTGTGGGCCCTACTTATAGTCCCTAACCCAAAGACATCTTCCCAGAGAAAACAAAGCACATGCTCAGGTATACAGTATCAAATCAGGCAACTACCCTGTTACAAAAACACTTTCTCAGGAAAACTGTACTGTAAGCTTAGCCAGAGGATATTCAGAAGGTCCAAGAATGCTGTTAAAGATAATGCTCATGTTACAATCATTTTGCCGGTGACTGTTCAAAATTACAAAGGCACTGAATAAGGGGGACTTATGATGGCTCCTTGGAATTCTGGCTGTTGTAGCATCCTTCAGTCATACAATAGTGATCTAGAATGATGCTCTATGCCTGATTCATGAGTATGACTTGCAGTGAGTTGCAGTCACATAATTGTGATTTCTAATGTTCCCTGATGGCTTTTTGCAAGCAAAGTCATTGAGAAAGCCAGCAGGAACTTGGAAATTATAATCCCTTGAGGTCCTTGTTTAATAACCCGCATGGCCCTCGTTTAACAGCAGCAATGGAAGCTGCTGGAACTGCCATCACTAAGTGGCATGGTTATCTGATTTTTCAACTTACAACCACATTGCTTAATGATGGAATTCCTGGTCCCAATTGTCATTGTAACCCGAGGATTACCTGTAAGGCGAGCAAAAGAAAGTAACTCCACAGAAAGGAAAAAAAAAAACTATGTTCATGGAATAACTATTTCTTTGTTCTTTCAAAACTCCATTGTATTTGCAGTCCTCCCCTATTCCCTCAGAATTTATAACTAATGGCTTCACTGAGTTCACTAGGCACATTATATCTATATATTTATATCTATTTCTGTAGATCTGTATCTCATACTGGTAGTACCTGCCTGACCACTTCAGTCTTATAGGGTTGACATGCTCTGTATTCCTTTGATTAAAAATGTCATCTATCAGCATCCCAGAAGTATGCCGTTTCTCTAGCAGGGCCTCCCCTCTAGAATTAGGTTTTCCTTGAGACCTGGATGGCCTCCACTCTGCTATTGTTCAAAAGAGTGCTGGAGACCTAGTTCTTCACCCAGACCTCTCCCAGGTGAGGGAGAGAGAATAAGATGCTTCACTTCATTCTATCTGGTGTTCATGCTTTCTATTTTTATATTTTATTGATTGTATTTTAATTTGATTATTGTGAGCTACCCAGAGTCATTGGACAGCAAATAAGTTTAAAACAACTTCTTCTTCTTCTTCTTCTTCTTCTTCTTCTTCTTCTTCTTCTTCTTCTTCTTCTTCTTCTTCTTCTTCTTCTTCTTCTTCTATGGTTGCTGCATACAATCACATGTATACTGTAATTTGTATATGCTTATAAAGAAGAATTATAATCCCATCCTTCTGGAAGCCTGGCTTTGCTTCCAGTGCTGTCAGTGAATCAATTTATTCTTCAATGAATGGTTTTCACTTCAAATGTACCCCTAAAATATTGTACTATAATGCCATACAATGTGGTTACTTAATGGATGTCTTATTTTTAATCCTTTCCAAAATTTAAGCCTAGAATACTGTCTTCCTAACAAATACAGTATGATGGAGTGAATGTACACCAATCCTTACTCTATGTTCATGGGAAAGTCATGCTTTTCACCAATCAGCAATCCTTCTTTTCATATTGAACATATTAAGATTCGTCAATTTAATGAATGTTGTACATGCTGGCTAGAAACCCATTTTCTTCACATACGTGGTAGGGCATGAAGGGACTCTCCAAGAATTCCAAGTCCTGATCCAGCACCTTAAAAAGTCACATCAGGGCATCCATGTCATCAACGTCCAACTCCCCCTTCAAAAGGCAGATGGAGAAAGGGAAATGGAACCCAATCAGAAAGGATTGGGTTCCATTTCCCTTTCTCCATCTGCCTTTTGAAGGGGGAGTTGGACGTTGAACCAGGAAGGGTTCATTATCTGCTAAGAAAAACCCTCTCCAAAGCTACGAAAAATAAAAAAATAAAACATAAAACCTGGACAGGAGCATGCTGACAACAATCTTGCATTATATTTGCCCTTGAGCAACTTGTCTATACTTCTTCTCAATTCAGTGCATCAGTCAGAGCTGCTTGTGACTTAGCTCCTATTTGGCTTGATTTCTTGTCAGATCAGAATGAAGAAGAAAAAAGAATAATGATCTAAGAAAGGTTATGAAAGATGTCATTGTCACTTTAACATGAGTTACTTAGACTTGGGACTGTGGAGGAACCTAATGAGGCTAAGACACTGTGTGCAGAATGCATGTCAGGTATGCATTCTCATTAATACTGGAAGGTCCATCAGATTTGATCAAAGCCAGAGCATGAGGCAGCCCAGGGTGATTTGGAGCATATGTTAATTTACCCAGGAAGGAATAGGCAGATTTGAACCTGCTGCATTCCCGTTCAAGAATGAAGACAAATCACAGTAACCTTTAGAATGATTGCAACTGATTGATCTAGTTACAGTGACTTGGAAACTGGGGTTTGGCTTATGGAACATATTTTTACCATTCACTCTACTTTTTTGTTGAATTTATATTTATCGACAAAGAAATAAAGGGAGACTAGTATAGATCTATTTCAAGCTATTTAGCTCTCATCAGCTAGCCATACCCTTCTGGGATTCAAACCCTGGCTACTTGCATATTAGGTAGATGTATTAACCTCTAAGCCACAGGCTCTCCTCACTTTGTTGGCTATGCCAGGGGAGAGATTAAGTGTTTTTTCCGGTGAGACCGGTCTATCAGGGCAACCTGGTCTACCCAAATATGGTACAGAGCATAATGCTCCGGAAGCAGTATGCTCTGACCCATATTTGGGTAGACCAGGTTGCCCTGATAGACCGGTCTCACCAGAAAAAAACACTCATTCACTCTACTGTCCCTATGTCCCTTGTTTTAAGTGGCTGTGTGAATGTATTTGTGAATGTTGTTAGTTAGCCCATGAATAAATTAGTGATATTTTCTAGCTTCCAATTTATTTTATGAAGTTAATCCCTTATACTTTTGCCTCAAAGCCCAAGAACCAACTTTGTTTTAGTCAGGGGGAGGCATAATCTTGCCTTATAGACATGTCCTCTCATTTGGAAACACCTTTAGTCTTTCTGTATGATATTTGACAGACACATTCCCCACCATAGTAGTTATGACTGCTACAAATTTCATTGAATTATTTGCCAGTGCAACAATGTTAGGATTGTTTTTACTATTGTTATTTAAAAAAAAAATCAGAATTTTTCCATAGTAATATTCAGGGTCATAACAATGCTGAACAGTGGTAGTGGTCTGTGAATTGGATATCTATGAATCAAATTAAGTAATCTTAATATTTATTGGGTGTAGTGAAAACATAAAGGAGAGAATAGGGGATTTTTAACTCAAGATGTAACTACTGTATGTCAGAATATCCTATGGCCACAGGATATTTATATTGTTGTCAGGTATTTATTTTCAGAGGGCTTGGCTAGAAGGAAACACCCTATCTTGAAGTGAAATGCAAGATTCGTTTATCATTTAAACTGAAATTCTAGAGATTGCCAAATCCCTGGCATGTCTGAAAAAAATCAAACTGTAATTTACTATTTAGTCTTTCTATCAAAATTGCCAATTGTCTAAATAACTCTGAACACATTCTTCCCTCCCATGGACAGATTTAATATTCCTGTGTCTTTCTTTGAAGTTGAATTTCTTGGCTATTCCTTGACAGTGCTTCTAATCTCTTGCAGTCTCTTTGAAGTATTTCTCTCCTGGCTAGATTTTGCTATTCCACCCAATTTTGTATCTTTACCACTTTTATTATTAGGATGTGCCAAATATATAATAGCCTTTCCTACAGTGATGTGTGGAAGCTTAGACTGTAAAACTACATTCGTAAATACAGTATGTCTATAAATCTCCTCACACCTTTTTATAGATCTCCATCATCAATGCTTTGATTGCTTAGCATTAATGGAAACATATCATGTTGTTCTCACCCAGCAATCTATCACAAGTGTATGTTATCTTTTTTGATTTCTAGTTTTTGTAATTTGTTTTAATTAGAACCTAAACACAACAAATGTAATTATTTTAAGAACATTAATTGAAGATACAGATAAAGTTTGAACAGTAATGAGGTAATCTACTCTTTTTTGCTGATAGATAAGAAAGCAATGAAGACTAATGGACCACAGGACTAATGGATACAAATGAAAAAAACTGCTGGATATGCAGGAAGAAGTCTGAACATATAGAAAAAGTACCTATATCTGTGAAAATCATTGAGAACAATGTTCTCAGTAGGCATGAACATAAATATTTGAAGGAATAGATGATGATGATGATGATGATGATGATGATGATATTGATGGTAGTGGTCATGGTGATGAATGATGATGATGATGATCATCATCAACATCATTTTGAATGAATATGGGCCAACCAAAAATAACTCAGTGAATTCTAGTTTTTGCAATTCACTAAGAATTTAGAAGCATATAGGATTTTAATTCAACTCAAACATGTTTTAAAAACCCAAGCCAAATAATTTGATCTTCTAGGGATTACAGAACGGTGGAGACTGAATATAATGTTTATCTAAGGGATCATTGTAAGAAAATAGGAAAGAAGCTTCAGATTCAAACTCTGTTGCTGCCACCCTTCATGAATCTTCAATTTAAAATCAAACAAAAGATCAGAGACCTTATTATCAGATTAGTCAAAATTCTTTTCATGGATGTAAAAGCATCACACATGCTCAGTAACACTCAATAAAGGAGTCTTTCAAAAATCATATTCACCACTTCCAAATTTGTGTTGAGCAGAGATAGAAGTTCTCTGAACACACAAACACAGAGAAACACAAATTTTGGGGAAAGTGAGAACGTACAGCTGGTTGTATTAATGTTAAGGGAAACTAAAACTGACAGTAGCCATATGAGTAGTGTAGTCTCCAAAAATAATTTTTAATAAAGTTAGATCCAAAGATAAAGTAGGGTTCCATGGCAGGGGAAGCTAATGGAAAAAGGTGTTCAAGATGGATGGGAAACCCAATAAAGAAGATTCTAAAAACACATTTGCTCAGAGTTCCAGCTGAGGAAAAAAAAGATGAATTCACAAAAAAGCTTAATGAAGACAAAAAAGGACACATACAAGAAGTATAAAGGACAGGTTAGGAACAAACTAAGGTTTGAAATGAGGTGCAGTTGGTGAGGAATGCAACAAAAGGTTTCCTTAGGCATGTTCAAAGGAAAGGAAAGAGAGAAGAATCATTATACTAATTGCTCTATAAATACAGCAAAATGTAACAATGAAAAAGTAGAGCTACTCATTTGTATTTTTCCTCGGTTTCATTTAGTTAGAGGGCATATATTCATTAGATAACTGTGAAGAGCAGAGGTACAACTGGATCTTGAGACTGAGAATAACATAGTCAGGAATTTTTTTTTTATAATTGTCAAGGAATTTAAATCTTCAGGATGAGATTGCTTTTCTAGAGCAATAAAGGAATCTGCGGGTCATCTGGCTGAGCTTTGCGTTATCCATGAGAAATCCTAGTAAAATTAAAACTTGCAGTTTGGCAAAAGAGAAAAAGAAGATCAATGGAATTACATACCAATCAAACTGATACTGATACATACACATTCTAAAATTAGAAAATTAACAATAGGTTGCAGACAGCCAATACCTTGAAACAATGTGGTGATTATGGGACACTACCATGGATTTGTCAGGAAGAAGTCTTGCTAGACTCTCTGGTGCTGTCTCTCTGTCTCTGTCTCTTTCTGTTTCCTCTTTCTCTTCCACTGATTCATTTTATTATAGACTATGGGAATGGCATAATGTATCTTTATTTCATCAAAGTGTTGGACAAAGTACCTCATGATTAGCCAACTATGTACAAATGGATTAGACGGAATACACTGACATAGGTTCTTTGCCCGATGATGAAGGCTGAGTAGATACAAGAGAAAGTCAAGCTATCTGAGCACTCTTGAGTAAATAGTAATAGCACTTAGACTTATATACCGCTTCATAGTACTTTGCATCCCTCTCTAAGGGGTTTACAGAGTCAGCATATTGCCCCCAACAACCTGAGCCCTCATTTTACTGACTTCAGAAGGATGGAAGGCTGAGTCAACCTTCAGGGTCAAACTCCTGGAGTGAGCAGTGAATTAGCCTGCAGTAGTGCATTCTAACCACTGCGCCACCACACAAAATCCATCCTATTCCTTTTTTTCACTTTCACCTCGTAAACCCAGAAAGGAAAGAGATGGAGAGAAAGCAAGCAAGAGAATTAAAGGCAGGGGTGAAATCCAGCAGGTTCTGACAGGTTCTGGAGAACTGGTAGCGGAAATTTTGAGTAGTTCAGAGAACCGGAAAATACCACCTCTGGCTGGCCCCAGAGTGGGGTGGGAATGGAAATTTTGCAATATCCTTCCCCCAGGAGTGGGGAGGGAATGGGGATTTTGCAGTATCCTTCCCCTGGAGTGGGGTGGGAATGGAGATTTTGCAGTATCCTTCCCCTGCCACGCCCACCAAGCCACGCCCACCAAGCCACACCACGCCCACCAAGCCACGCCCACAGAACCGGTAGTAAAAAAAAATTGGATTTCACCACTGATTAAAGGGGTCAGTCTCTGGGAGATCTAGGAGGAAACTTGACACAGTGTGAACACTGGAACTGTGTTTTGTAAATACTTGTTGAAAATAAATTCGTTGTAAATAGTGAAAAAAACATACAAGCCCCTACTGTCTTGTTTCCTAATCAATTGCCACCCTTGCAAAGCAAAATGCACCTCCAGTTCAAAAAGAACCCCATTAGACTATGACAGGGAGACACCACAAAAGATAACCTGTGTAAGGCTTCATATCAGGACTTGGCAATAAATCATAACTGTCTGAATATTTTACCTTTATGCAGTTCTTGACAGAAGATTCTTAGACAGGAATTAGCTAGATTAAGATATTTATTGCAAACAAGAATGAAGTTGATGACCCATTGCAGAGCAGAGTTCAGAGCACTTATATGTCTCTGCTCTAAAGTTTAAACTTTTGACTTTTTTGGCCTATCTTTCTAAGTTAAAAAATACTTGATGGTTCACTTGATAGTTATGGATGGCTGAGATATCATATATAGTAATCATCTCTATCTTGGGAATCCCTGGTTCATGCCATGCCCAGAATTGGCCCTTATAACTTAAGATTTATACTCTTCAATATTTGTATAAATGTTGTGGAATAAGGGAATTAACACATAATACGAAATTGGGTAGGATAGCAAATATCCTGTAAGCAGAAATACAATTCAAATGGTTCTTGAAATGTCTGTTCAGGAAACAGAAATTAAAGTACTGGATGGAGGTGGGGGATACCTTGTTTAGTAAGAGATTTGTGAAATAGTTCTTGGAATAAAAGTTGCTAGCAAACTGATTATAAGTCCACAATGTGATGTGGCAAATCTACAATTCTAGGCTGATTCAATATCACAGGAAGTATTAGATCAATTTTAGTGCACATTGCGCAACTATAGGCATCATGCTTTTAGAGTTATTAGACAAACTGGAAAAGGTTCAGAGAATGGCACCAAGAATGATAGTGATGAAGAGAGATTGAAAGAACCGGGCATGTTAACCTTTGACAAGATGAGACTGAGGGGTATAGAATATGTTTTGTGCAAAATTACTTGAGTTGAACATTCTTGTGTTCCCTGGAGCATTCCTTTATTCTTCCAGAATGTGCCAATTTGGCTTTTACAGAAGTAGTTCAGTGGTTTTCAGGAAGTAAATCTTCCAGTATAGGATGCAGTTCAAGAACATCCCTAGATAGCAGTGTATTCTTCATTATGTACCTGAAAAACATTTTGCGCATAAGAAAGTCAAGATCTATTCTTGCTCAGTAATGAGCTGAAGATGCAATACAATTAATTGAAGTTACAGGAAGGGAGACTTTGCCCTAACCCTCTCTCTATGTACAGTACATATATGTGTGCAAAACAGAAACAATAATTTGATGGGGAATCTACTATCCAGAGAGCTTGTTGGCTTCTCTTCACTTGCTGCATGAAAGTAGAGGCTAGATGGTTATATAATGGAGCTGCTTTGATTTAAATTAGAGTCAAGTTTGAATTGGAATCAAACTCTCATCAAGGCCTTTCTTTCAGGTGCCTAAATGGTTCTATACTAACAAACCAACAAATAAATAATATGCACACACTGATATTGAATTTTGGATTGTCTTGCTTATTTCAAATAACTGTTTTATCATCTTGACTATTTGTTCTGCTGTAACTATTTTCAGTCATAATGATCTCGTCAGACATTTTCTTGTTTATAATAGTAAGTGCTGGTAAGTTCTTTTTAAATGAATAATCAACACGAACATTGTGCAGATGACACAATTATCCGATGCCTTGGGATGATACGGATTTTTAAGCTGCTCTAATGTCATACAGATATAACACAGCAACATTGTATTAAGTAAGATATGTCTGATGCTCATTTTATTACACACAACAGTTGAAGATAGGTTGTTGCAGATGAATGAATAGAAGAAACCCAAATATTTTTTTGAAGGCTGTTGGGTTATGAGTCCTGCCTGTAATGCCAATATTCTCTCTTCTCCGAAATGGTCCTATGGCCACCTTCATTATGGCTGACTTTGAAACATTAAAAGCCCCTCTCATCACCATACTCTCTCGTTGAACAATGACAAAATGCAAAAGAGAGCATCCCAGTTTTTGGGGAGCTGGCACTTTGAGGAATATAAGCAAAGCATCCCTTTAAAACTGAAGCAGACCCATTCTTTTATTTGTTTCATTCTGAGACCTCATCCAGCAGTTCCCATACCAGGAAATATTTCTGTATGGGTACAGCAAAGGTCCCCAAACCCCAGTCCATGGCCCAGTGCCAGGCTGCATCCTATTAGGAACCAGCCTGTTGATGTGGGTGGGTGAGTGCTCATGCACGCAAAACTACATTTGTGAAAATGGCACACTCATGTGCATGAAAACATCCCCTCTCTTCCCCTTCCACCACTGCTGCCACCGTCACCTCCACCGGAGCCAGAAAGTTTGGGGACCGCTGGTGATTAGGACATGCAGACAATCTTTGGACACCTGTTCAGCTAAAAAGTAGAAAGAAAATTAAATGTATTGCCTTAAAAGAGGTACAGAGATATCCTTTCTTTCTCTTTCTCTTTCTCTTTCTCTTCTGTCTTCCTTCCTTCTTTCCATCTTTCTTTCTTTCTGTCTTCCTTCATTCCTACCATCTTTCTTTCTTTCTTTCTTCCTTCCTTCCTTCCTTCCTTTCATCTTTCTTTCTTTCTTTCTTTCTTTCTTTCTTTCTTTCTTTCTTTCTTTCTTTCTTTCTTTCTTTCTTTCTTTCTTTCTTTCTTTCTTTCTTTCTTTCTTCTGAAAGCCCTTCAAGATATCCAACTTAAACTTGGCAGGATTAACCTCCTCTGAAGGATCTTACATCCCTGCTATTTTCATCTCATTCTGCCAAAAAATAAAGTGGCTTTAGTCATTTGAAATGCCCCCATTATAGTGTATGGATTTTTTTTTCTCAGATTGAACTCTAATTTCAGAATGCCTTAAACTGAATGAAGCCACCCTTGAATATTGAATAGCAAA
This sequence comes from Thermophis baileyi, assembly GCA_003457575.1. Taxonomy (NCBI): domain Eukaryota; kingdom Metazoa; phylum Chordata; class Lepidosauria; order Squamata; family Dipsadidae; genus Thermophis; species Thermophis baileyi. The sequence goes on along the minus strand of QLTV01001697.1, from coordinate 1,401,018 downwards.
ACTGAATCATCCATGCTTCATCTGCAGAAAGCCTTGCTCAAATCAATAGAGGATATTTCACAAGATCTATAATATAGTATATAAATATCAATATTTGTTTCTTTATTAAAGAAGGCTATGCTATGTGTTTGGTATGACTATTTAGCAGTGGATAACCTTTTACTGACCAATATAAGATGACAATGCAAACAGCAGGTTGGAATGCCATGCATAAGAATACCTAGGATTTTTCACTTTCTTCACTTTTAGGTTCTAGTGGCAAGCCTTTGTATTGCTTTAAAACTGTGTTGAATTTACCATATATTTTGTACAGTTATTGAATAGCAATATTTTCAGCCATCAAAACTTGTCAATGAGCAGTCAGATAGGATTCTCAGGTCCAGAAAGAGATTCAAGATCATATATGGCTTTGGAGCTTTAACTTGCATACCCTTAGTTGGTTGGTTTAAAATAGCAAAAAATGGGTGGCTTGCTCTACTTAGCAATCTTCAGTTGGAAAATCTCAGTCTGGGCTCCTAGATGGGGCCAAAGAAGAAGGTTTAGTGAAATCTTCACTCAACAGACTCTTATTAGAACAAATTAAACAAGACCTAATGGTCCCTGCAACTATATATTCATGGTTGTCAATGAATAAAGTAGCCTTCAAAGACTAGTTTGATGAAAAGAAGGACTAGGGGTAACATGATAGCAGTGTTCCGATATCTCAGAGGTTGTCACAAAGAAGATGGAGTCAAGCTATTCTCCAAAGCACCTGAGGGCAGGATAAGAAGCAATGGGTGGAAATTAATCAAGGAGGGAAGCAACCTAGAACTAAGGAGAAATTTCCTGACAGTTAGAACAATTAACCAGTGGAACAACTTGCCTCCAGAAATTGTGAATTCTCCAACACTGGAAGTTTTTAAGAAGATGTTGGACAACCATTTGTCTGAAATGGTATAGGGTTTCCTACCTGAGCAGGGGGTTGGACTAGAAGACCTCCAAGGTTCCTTCCAACTCTGTTATTCTATTCTATTCAAGCCCCAAACTAAATATAACTTGGCTGTGAAATTAATTTTATGAAACTGGGCATTTAGGCCAAACCTTGCTTAGGAATTATTGGTTTGCAAGTAGTGTCATCTGGAGCATCCTGTCCTTATATGCTTAATGTTATAATAATAAAAGACAGTTCAAAAATTAGTTCATGGAGTGTCATGAAAGAGGATAGAAAACTAGAGGTTGAATTGTTTAGGCCAGGACACGTTTAACCCTGTATCAGATGATTCATATGCTTATAATTTTGGTGGCTCTAGCTATTTTATAAAAAATTTATTGGCTTAGATATAGCTTTGTGTACATAAATAAGCCTACCTAGAACTGATGTTTATTCATTTTAACTCCTAGTTTATGCTTCTCTACCTTTTCTTTTGTTTCTCTAAAGGGCTAATTTGCAAGTGTCTCAAAAGGACAGCCTTCCACCTCCCCTTGCACCATATCACATGATCCAGCTTTGAATTCAAAGCTCCAAGCATCTATTGTTTCATCATATTTGTTTTACAATAGAGGGAACCATTTCTATTTTGCATTTGACTTTGCAAATGTAACTGAAGAGGATTGACAAGAAGAAGGGCTGCAAAACTGCTTCACACAAACTAGAAGCAGCCACACAAAATTCAATACAGCCAGGAAAAGATAAATAGTCAAAGAAAGAATTATTTTTTAAATATTCATCATCCAGGCATCAGCTACTGATCTATATAGGATTTCTTTTTTCAGACAAGACCTTTGTGGCTTGGTGCCCAGATATTTGCAGGCCTGTCTACTCCATCTAATATAGATAGCATCCCAACTGATTAGATCTAACAGGACAAAATTGTTACTGACTTCATCTTTTCAAGAGATTTGTGAGGCTGAAGCCATAAGGCGAGGCTTTTCAATGGCAGTGCCAATGCTTGCAACAACCTCCAAGAAGAGATGAAGTTAGGTTACTTATCAAGCGTTCTTCACTGATGTTTGGGAAGTTTCTAAAGAGGGAGCTACTTCAAAGAGACTTCCCTGATTATTATTATGTCATCTTTAACTTCCATTTTTGCTGCTTGTATTTTTGTGCTTCGTGCAGGTTTTACTACTCTTATGGAATTCATACAATGGCAACTTTACTTGGTTTTATATTCTATATAAGCTGCTGAGACTCTTTTTATTGGTGTGGACAGAAATGTGGGAAATCAATCAATCAATGCATCTCACACCCAGCACTGACAGGATAGTGGCACTAAAAATTGGCCTATCCTTCTTCAATAGCAATATATAAGTAGAGTGAGTGCAGTTTGCTGAACCTGTAAAGGAAGTTCAGTTTCTTTCTTTCTCTCTCTTCCTCTCCCTCTCCCTCTCCCTCTCCCTCCCTCCCTCCCTCCCTCCCTCTCTCTCTCTCTCACACACACATCTATCTATCTATCTATCTATCTATCTATCTATCTATCTATCTATCTATCTATCTATCTATCTATCTATCTATCTATCTATCTATCTATCTATCTATCTATCTATCTATCCATGCATCCATCCATCCATCCATCCATCCATCCATCCATCCATCCATCCATCATCTATCTGTCTCTTCCTACCCTATTAGATACTGTCCTACTATTGATCTAATAATACCTTTTTGAAGAAATTAATTTCAAAAATGCAAGAAAAAACATCAGGAAGAAACATGTTTCAACTGCATGTATATACCGGTAAATATTTCTGACAGTTGTGAAAGCAGTATGTAGGATAGGCATGTATATACAAGACATCTTACAATTTAATTTACCGTATTTTTTGAAGTATAAGATGCACTTCCCCCCTAAAAGAGGCTGAAAATTTGGGTGCGTCTTATACTCTGAATGTAGCTTTTTTGAAGCTTTTTTTCAGCCCTAATGAGGCACTAGAGAGTGAAGCGATCTTCAGTGCTTTGCCTGCTTTTCTCATTGCTGCTCCCTCTGACGATCAGCTGTGCTTTAGAAGCTGTTTTTTGTCCCCAACCAGGGGATAAAAAGCGTGCACGCTGAAAGCCAGTGAACTAATGCGCTGAAGCTGACCAGACTAAGGACACTAGCCAGATGAATACCTGGTAGGCAGAATTTGTTTTCCCCTATTTTCCTCCTCAAAAACTAAGGTGCGTCTTACACTCCAAAAAATACGGTAGTGCATTTACAATTGTACATTATTAGTATGTAATTAATTAGTATTGTATGTATATTAGATAAGCAATTGCCATCATCTAATCTGATTAGAGTAAGATTCTAATCATTTTAAAACTTGGGAACAAATTTGAAAAGTCACCAAGTGAGTTTAGTTTCAACTCTTAAAAAACATAAAAAAATTAATCATAAGCTTAAGAACTTAAATAATTTGAAATAAACAGCAAAAAACAAAATATGTTTTTGATCTAAGAGTTATAAATGCATTAGGGATCCATTTAAATTTAAAATATTAACTTTTACTATAAAATTTTGGAATTAACTATAGTATAAAAAATAAATAGCTTCTCATGGGAACCAGACTTATTTTGGCTATTTTACATTTATAACATAGATAAGTATCTTTATGATTTTAGAAACTGGACAGTAGAGGGAATTAAAGATTCTAAGTAGAAGGGGGGAAATACAAGTCTGTACAAAATGACACAAAATGTCATAACATTGGAAATATTAAGGAGATATTTCAAGAATGGAGCCAGGAATTAATAGCTACAATATCAATAGTGTCAGTAATGATGTCTGACTCAATGGATAGACTATGTCCAAAAGATGTTAATGAGCAAATGACAGATGTGGAGCAAATTTTGTCTGATAAGACAGAGAAGTACTGAAAGTGGATATGCAAATGACAGAGTGTGTTTGGAAAGAGGATACCTTATTGGACATACAAAAGAAACTGGCTGAATTTTTAAAACTTAAAAGAGAAATTCAATTGATAAATGAAGAGAATGACCTGGAAAATGTTTTCTTTTTGGGTCTACAAAAGCGGCTTTTTAAACCCTTGAAGAAGACTGGGGACTGTCTAACCCACCCTGCAAAAGGTCACTTTGTCCTTACCTATGTCATCCTTCTCCCAGCCAAAGGGCTGCAACTATCTCTCCCATATCTGGCATATTTCTATCATGTTCATCTTCCTTGCTCTCTATATTTCAGAATCTTCGACATTGACCAGGGCATTATAGAAAGTCACCACAGCCTCTTCTTTATTTCTCATCTGGAAAAGCCTAAGTAATCCTTTCAGCCCACCAACATGATCTAACACCATCCATTCCAATTAAAAACCAAAAGTCCTCTTCCTTTTAGTTCCAGGTTCTTTCAATGCTGCACAAAGTAGACCTCAGACATGTATTGTCAACATACCACACAGATGGCAAACATTCTTCTCTCACAGAGGCCTGTTGCCTCATGTAAGAGATGCAGCTCACCTCTGATACTTGGCTGTCAAAAACACTGAGTTTGGGCCTTACTGAATCATCACCACCATTGTTGTTCAGCAGAAGAGCACAGACCAGGGGATATGTTGTAGCTCAATTTGTTGATGTCATCAGATCAACAATCTCACTGAGTTCCACAGTTGCTGCTTGGCTGCTAAACTCCACCAGCATATCAGCAGGATCCTTAGCTGTGATAAAATGTCTCTGCCACCACTGAAAATCTGATTGACCTGGTATTCCTGCTACTGTTCAAGTGCCAGTTCTTGCATTGACCTGGCCTACTTACATGATCTCTTGTGCTTCCTTCTTAATCACTAATCAATCTGGAATCACTTTGTACCTAGGCTATTCAGAAAGCCCAAGGTGTATTGGTCAAGCTCTCTTCCACAGAATCCATGATAAAAACAGAATTCAAAAATTTTCTGCACTTTCCTCAGCCTGTGTCATGTCCTTCTCAAACAAAGGTTCAAGGCAAACTCTTGTGATCAGTCAACAACACATATTCCATTCCAATGCTTTTACATTCCCATACATATTATTCTCTTGTCTTTTGTCTCATCATAGTGACCAAATATCATGGTAGTAGACAAGGACAAGAAGACAGCAGTGGTGATAGAAGTAGGAGTGCAAATGACAGCAACACCAAGAAAAAGTATGAGAACCTGAAGAAGGAGGCCAGAAGGAGGAACTAGAAAGGATGTGGACAATAAAGGCAAAATTGGCCCCAGTAATAGTAGTAGCACTTGGGACTGTGACTTCTCTGGGAGAGTGGCTCCATCAGAGTTCTCTCTCTAGAAAAGTGTAAAGGAACAGTTAAGAAATTGCACAAGGCCCTCAAATTCTCTGCAACTCTATGTCTGTCTGTCTGTCTGTCTCTCTCTCTCTCTCTCTCTCTCTCTCTCTCTCTCTCCCTCCCTCTCTCTCTATCTATCTATCTATCTATCTATCTATCTATCTATCTATCTATCTATCTATCTATCTATCTATCTATCTATCTATCTATCATCAATCATCTCATCTATCAATCACCTATCATCGCATCTATTGTCTACAATTTCATTCTGTTTAAAATATTTCATTTTGCTTGATAAAGTAATTCCATTACTAAAAGATTCCTTTCCAATACTAAATATTCCTCTCATTCCCAAACACTAAAGAAAATTGTCAGGTTTGTGATTTACTGTCAGAGCTTTTAGCATTAATAATTGTGTTTAATTAATTATATGTTAAATTGTTTTTGTGATGTACAGAATATGGCGCAGTGGTTAGAGTGCAGCACTGCAGGCTACTTCAGCTGACTGCTAGCTGCAGTTCGGCGGTTCAAATCTCACCGGCTCAAGGTTGACTCAGCCTTCCATCCTTCTGAGGTGGGTAAAATGAGGACCCAGATTGTTGGGGGCAATATGCTAAGTCTGTAAACCGCTTAAAGAGGGCTGTAAAGCACTATGAAGCGGTATATAAGTCTAAGTGCTATTGCTATTACTTATTGTGTACCAAAAATAAATGTGTGATTTGAGAAAATGGGAAATTTATACATAAAGGGTACTTTAAAAAAACACAGAGAAGCTAAAACAAAATAAGAATTTTATTCACTAGGTATGCTCTATCTTTAGCATCTTTTGTTTTAAAAAAAAACCCAGAGAGATGGGAGTATGGATATTTAACTTAGATGCTTTAACTTACACAATGAAGAATAAATCCAATGAGCTTTATAGGATTTACCCCTGAATAAATACATTTAGAGAGCAATTACGGAACAATCCTAAGATATTGAAGGATAATTTTTCTATTAACACAGTTTCTTTTGCTTTGCTTGCTCAGAAAATAAAAACTATGTGGAAAGGAGTGTGGGTGTAAAGGTTGTGTGTAGATACACCGAAAGCATTTCTCTTTGTGGGAAACCACTGTTGATATTATTGGAGAGAAAAAAAGTTTGATTTAGAATGGCTGTTTTCATCTGAGTGCAGAATAGAGATCTTAAATATCTGACTGTTAGAAGAACCAATCATTTACAATTATAGTTGGCTTATCACTCAGGAACTGAACATTGACGCAAATCCTATCAGACTAGGCTAGTGCCTTACTTAGAGAGTGCTATACTCCAAAGGATATGAGAAGTTATTTGTATATAAACATTGCAGATTTTAACTATGACTACCAGTTTCATTCTACTAGTTATTTGCAATTATGTTCCCAATAGTTCCAGCTAATACAGTACAATGTTTTTGCTTACCCCTTGAAGTTGGAAGTACTATTTAATTCTCATTATTTTATAAGCTGTTCTAAGGTGGCATGGTGAAATATAAACAGTCACAAAGCTGAGAAGACAACCTCAACAATGCTCAGGTTGTCTCTGGCCTGCATATGAGTGGTCACACATTACATGTGATATTTATCTTGGATTAGTGATCACATGATCAAAATAAGAGGACAATGTCCTCAGTCCCCTGCCATGATCTGATCACTCCATGGTTTAGATATCAATCACTACCTCACTTGATTTCTAAGGGAATTATGGGGCTGATTAAGATAGTTCATTCATCAATGGATCTACATGGTTTCTTAAGGACATCTGGAGATTTTCCTAGTGATCAAGTAATTTTTCAAAATATTTGGTTGCTATCAAATTCAGAGTTAACTAGAATACCTCAAGAGGTAGGCAAAAATAGCATTTCTTAGGGCACAGATTTCAAGAGCATCTGAAAAAGCAATGGGATATGAAGCAATTCAAGAGACACCTATAGCAGCACAGAAACAAAGACTGAATGTGACTGAACATTGTTACTATTGAGATGTCAGGCTCCAAAAACCATAGAAAAACATGTTGAGATTCTTCTAAGCAGTTTTCCTTATTTTTCCTCACCTAGAGACAGAAATGTTGCCAAACTAAAGCAGATGACTTGCACCACAAAACATACACTCTGGGAACTATCAGGGAAGCACCATCTTCATACTCTTTCTCCTATTCTCTTTTTCCTCTGGAATGCACTCCCTTCCTCCTGGGAATCCAGATATCATTCCATCACCTGAGTAGTGTTTCTCAACTTTGGTTACTTTCAGACATGTGGACTTCAAGGTACCCAGATGCTAGGAAGGGAATTCTGAGAGATAAGATCCACACATCTTAATGTTGCCAAGGTTGAGAAACAACCATGTAAAGAATATAAGGAATGGGTTTGAAAGACAGTGGGAAGATTCATTAACAAGGCAACCAACAGACAAATTTAGTTTTAGACTTTACACAGCATTGGTTTCTTAGTCTGATCTAACCTATAGGGCTGACAGTTACATACCTATGTTCATGATTATTCATTGGCTGAATATGATTATTAAGGTTTTCTGTATCCTTTTGGGTAAGGAATTGGAAGAAGACCTATGCACAGGTTGCTGTATCACTTTATGAGATTCTTTGTAAACAAATTCATTGGACATGACAATATTGACCTTCCTGGTAAATGACTTTCAGGACATGGAGGGAGGAAGTGAATCCCCTCCTGGTCTAACTTAATCTTTAAGCAGTATTGGATCATGGTATTTATCCATGTTGAGAGTCAGGTGCATTATTTTCTGGTGCTTCTGCTCTGACCTAAACAAGCACACAGTGTGCATAGGGGAAAAACAGTCGTGTTCTTGATTTTTCCAGTGTAGGGTTCCAAGGGCTTGGCCAAGAGGATCTCTGTCTAACTGGCTGCTGCATAAGTTGATATCATGTTATGTGGAAATGATCTTGGGAGACAGGAAATAGAGCTGCAGATTGGATAATGAGCATGTAAAAGGTATCTCAGTCCACAGAAAGAGAAGAGGCATGGAAAGCATTTAACAAGGGACTCTCCGTCTAGTTTTATGGAGAATAAAAGGAAAGGAGAGGAGAAATACTTTCAGTCCTACAAGATTCTGTTAATAGAAAAGACAGAGCTAGTACTCCTGCTTGTGTTTCTTGTCTGAACTATCTTGAAGGGATAATAGTTGCAGATCAGGATGCCTTTGCCACAGTGGCTCTTAGATTGAGCAAAGGCAATAATGCATAAGGTATGTTGACAGAGTTTTATTAAGATAATTCTTTAATCATTGTCAAAATCCACTTTTGTGCAAAACAAAGACTCTGTATGTGAATATCCCCAGGTGGACATCATAAGAAGCAAATCAACTATCTAATAGAAAATAGAATATGGAAACATGTAATTTAGTCAGCCATTTTCAAATGCAGGTCATGAAACAGGCCATGAATTATTGGTGTCAGATATACAGGTTAAACTTAGAAAATTAAAGAGAACAGGCAGTTCAGCAAGATTTGAACAGGAAAACAAACTCTGAGAAATCAAAACACACACACACACACACTCCTCTAAACGTATGTAAAGGAGAATCTTAGAAGCTACAGGAAGAAATATAGGTAAAAAATGAAGCAGAAAATATATATATCTAATTCTGCTTTTCAAAGATTCAACTGGCTTTTATAACAAGTTATCATGAAAGTCAGAGAAAGATGTAGAAGGTAAATCTTGAGCAATAAGAAGGATATATAGCAACTGAATTCAGGCTTTCAACATCAAGCAAGAAAAGACAAGGACAATGTCTTTGTCAAGAATGTCAACAGAGGACAATAACAAGAAAACGGAACTGAAAGATACTTTTAAGTAGATCTGAGAAAATTCAGGAAAATTCCTAGGCAAACTAGGAATACTCAAGTAATCACTGAAGAGAACTAATAAATGGACAGTTAAAGGAAGATAAAAAGACTATATTGAAACATTTTATCATTTTATAACACGGTTTATAATCAGGAAGTGACTCCACTAGAAGGTGGGCTGTAAAAGTCAATAAAGAGCCAGTTTGGTCTAGTGCCGTGATGGCAAACCTATGGCACGCGTGCCACAAGTGGCACATGGAGCCATATTGGTGGGCACATGAGCTCAGGTCCAGCACGCACATGCGCACCGGCCAGCTGATTTTTGGGCCTTCTAGGCCCACTGGGAGTCGGGAAACAGGCTGTTTCCAGCCTCCAGAGTGGGTGGGGAAGGCCCATTTTTGCTCTCCCCAAGCTCCAGAGCCTTTCTAGGAGCCTGGGGAGGGCAAAAACGGCCTTCCCCACCCTCCCGGAGGTCCTCCGGAGGCCGGAAACGTTCCGTTTGCCAACTTCCAGTTGGACCGGAAGTCCCATTTTTTTTGCTCTCCCCAGGCTTCAGAGCCTTTCTAGGAGCCTGGGGAGGGCAAAAACGGCCTTCCCCCCCCCGGAGGTCCTCTGGAGTCCAGAAATGGCCCATTTCCCAACTTGAAACCGGCCATTTTCTGCCTCCAGAGGGCCTCCAGGGTGGGGGGAAGGCCGTTTTCGTCCTCCCCAGGCTCCTAGAAAGGCTCTGAAGCCTGGTGAGAGTGAAAAACGGGCGTGCCATCGCGTGCCGGGAGGGAGGGTCACATGCACATGCGTGGGGGGAACCGCATGGAATTATGGGTGTGGGCACACGCACGCGTGACCCCCCGCGCCCCCCCTTTTGGCACGCGAACCAAAAAAGGTTCGCCATCACTGGTCTAGTGATTAAGGCACGAAGCTAGAAACCAGGACACTGTGAGTTCTAGTAATATCTTGAAAGCAGGGTGGGTGACTTTGGGCCAGTCACTCTCTCTCTCTCTCTCTCTCTCTCTCTCTCTCTCTCTCTCTCTCTCTCTCAGCCCAACTCACCTCACAGGCTTGTTATGGTGGGGAAAATAAGAGAAGGAAGAGATATTACTTATGTTTGGTATTTGAGTTATTTATAAAAAAAATAATAAAGGCAAGATGCAAACAAACTGTTAAATAGAAATGCACTATTGGCAACATAATACCCACTGAATTGTTTAAAGCTGCAGGAGAAGAGGCAGTTTAAATGCTAACTGTACTATGGTAATGAACGTGGAATGAGGCAGTGTGTGCTAGAGATAGGGGAAGACTTGCATAGATACCATTCTGAAGCAAGGGAATGCAGGAAAATGTTCAAATTACTCAAGCATTTCTCTCACAAACAAAGTGTTATTAGGATGTTACAAAAAGGAACAGAGGGCTATGTGGAAAGAAGATTGTCCAATGTTTCTGAAAGGAAAGGCACAAGAACAGAAAACTAACATAAGATTTTAAAAAAATAAATACAGCAAGAAACCTTATTGAAATATGTCCTTAAAACTTGGCTGTTCTCCTAGGCCTTGGACTGGAGTGGGTGACAGACCCTTTTAGTTTACTTGATTGTATTATTTTTCCAGAGTTTTCCTTTTTAGCTCTGTATAATATTGTTTTTTTAATGGCTTTTATTTTGCCTTCCCGGTGTCATGATTGATTGAAGTGTCTTAACATTTTGCATTTTTTTTTAAGTAAATGGGAAGCTATCTTTTGCTTTATTGTAAATCATACTGGGAATGTGTCAGAACACCTGAATATTCTTTTGAGAAGACTTTACAATGAACAAGAAGCTACTGTAAAAATATAATTTGAAGAAATGGTTCAGGAAGGAAGGAAGACAATGATGCATTGTGTCCTGATAGCTATTTGTAGAATGAGTATATATAAGAATGTAATATGATTTGAACAGATGACAGTTGGAATCAAAACTGGATGTTGAAACACTAATAACTTGAGATATGTAACCAATATTCACTCAGAGTTATCTTGAGGTAAGATGGGCGGCTTATAAATTTTATAAACAAACAACTAAATATCACTTTGATAGCAGAAAATAGGGAAGACTTAGGAAAGTTCAGTAGGAAAGTAAAAATAAAAGATGAAATAAAATTAGATTAATATTATATACAAAGAAGAAAAAACACCCCAAACCTGCTAGATAAATTCACAGTTGCTAGTAAAGAAATGAAAGTTTGTTTTCTTGGTTTCAAGAATAGATAAAGTTGTACACTATGGCAGAGACATAAATAATAATAATTCTATGGAAGAAGTTACAACAAATTTAGACAAGGATATTTCTATGACAACAAACATCAGCACAGTTAAAGCAGTGTGCTTTTTGTTGGTATGATATGGTTGTAAAAGCTGTACATTAAAAAAGTGTGAGAGAGAGAGAAGATAGACACCTTCAAATTATGGCTTTGCAGATAGTTCCAGTACAAGAGACTGTAAGAAGAAGAAATCAATCAGTCAATAAAATAAAAGACTAGCTGTTCCCTTGAGCAAACAGAAACTCGTATATTTTTGCCTTGTAATAGAAATAGATGATGACTAATAGCTTTGAGAGAAATAGAAGAACGGGAAGACAATGAATGTGGTAGATTGATGAGATTGGGCATATCATTGAAATATCCATGGAAATGGTGTCATCAGGATTATGGTAAATTGAAATAGAGAACACTTGTCCATACAACCAGGAGTCAAGATGAATTTGAATGACCTAACTAATTACCGGTAACTCATCCTAGATGAATCTCTTTGTTTACATTCAGCATTGTTTTTCCACTGTTGGCTACCAGAAAACTGGCATAAATATAGGGACTTTGAAATAATCACCTGTAATTGAGATATGCCCTTTCTTAAATGGTAGTCCTGTCGTGATTGCATTATATTTTACATGATCAGTTGCCCAACTTTCTCCTTAATTTGCTAGCCAGAAAACAATTGTGCAGAATCAGTCTTCTGTTGTTTAACAATACATTTAAAAACTGAGTGATGTTGAAAGACATAGATTAGGTCAATGCATCCACATATTTCATAGCTACAGATAGACCCTTGTTTCTTTCTTTGTTTTCTCTATGAACTTTGACTACCCAAAGGACAGAAGTTATATTTGCACAAGTGTTTCATAGTAAACAATGAACACTCCTGTTCATTGCTATTATTTATCCAGTTCATTTAGAAATGGGGTGGAGTCATATATCTCAGTAATTTTATTGGTGATTATAGTTCCATGGTTGCCTTATGCTCTTCCATCATAGGATGGATTCCTTCAAAATAGTCTAGTACAGGGGTGTCAAACTCTTGGCCCGCGGGCTAGATGCGTCACGTGCTGGCCACACCCATGCCTGGTTTAGTGAAGGGGAAAAAAGTCCTGATACGTCATGTGACGCCGCCATGATGATGTGAGTTTGACACCCCTGGTCTAATATATCCTTGCTTCATTACCTGAATAAAGCCAACATCTACCTAGAATAGAAAGTATCACATGTGATAGATGTTTCTTAATCCAATAAGTCCAATAAGCACTTAACTACCTGCAGTGATATAATTTTTTTTCAAAGCATGCTGCTCTTCCTCCTTCTACAAGCAAATATGCCCCAGAGAATATCATTGACAAGCTTCAATTTCCCCATAGAATTTGCACAATAATGTTTTTCATAATTGACGATACATCACAAAAGAAAAGGACATGAGATGTTCCTCATTTTTAAATGATTTGTCTACTTCCAAGTGTCTGTAGGGGGCAGCAGAACCTAGACTAAACCAAGAGGCAAATATGGGGGAACTGAATTACTGAACCATGTATTCAATTCTGCACAAGGGTAGGTTATAATGGGACTGAATTGCTACAAAATTAACATCATTTCCTAATTAAAATTCTCCATATTAGCAAACTCAGGTTGCATGTATTCTTTTCCCCCTTTAATCTAATCTTTTCTTTTATATACAAAGGTACTGAAGCTGAACAAAACCAGCAAGATAAAAATTAACACACAAATTGTTTTTCCTCCCTTTGGGCAGGAAAAATCCTGTTTACAAGGAAATGCAGTTATGTATAAATATTTATGAAAATAAAAGGGAGGAAATCAGACATCAATGATTGTGAGATTTTGTTTTTGTTTTGACAAGGAAAAAAAATCATAAAAGAAAGCAATGCACTTGATACAATTATTGAGGTTTGTGTGGAGACCACTGTTTCTAAGTGGAATATTTATGACTATTTTAGTGTCAATATTTCTAAATGGAAAGCCACACTTGAAAGAAAACTGAGTTTTAATTAAAAGAAGATGTATAGAAGTTATTTTACACATCTGTCTTGGAAAGTGTAAAATTAAAAGCTTTTGTTTTAAAGTCAAGCTTATTAAAGGAATCAAAAGAAAACAGTGCTGTTATAAATGAATGCAGAGGAATAAAAGACCCAAAAGAGGGAAATTGTCTCACCTGTGCTGCTATAGGGGCCAATACCATTTGGCTAGAGGATAAATAGAATTATTTTTTTAAAAGGGACTTTTGTCCTTTAATGAAGCCCTGGATTCATTTCTGTGATCATATGGAGCGGTAAGTTGTGCAATCATTATTGCTCAACATCTTGGAGGAAATAATTTCAGCTATTAGGCTAAAACTTAATGTAAGAAGTCATACCGGCTACTCATTTGTTCCTTGGTTTAACAGAATTGTTATTCAAAAGCTCTTGGTTGGAAATAATGGGTGGATTGTTTCCTCCTACATTTTAATCAGATTAAAATAAAAATAAGAGTAAAGTATTATTTTTCCCCCAAAGTTACATGGAGGAACAGAAGAACCAGATAAATGTCTTTTCTTTACTGGCTATTGTTATTTTGTGCATGGCTTCTTCCAGTCTTCAGCCTCACAGAATTGGGGTTGGTCACATATCCTCTGTTTGTATGGCAACAAGTTATGGAAGCAACTAGCTTTCCTAATTTGCAGAATTGTCTATAAAGAAGAATCATAGCACCATTGTGCAAGTGCATTGACACTATACAGTGCATTAGTTTAAAAATTCCTAGGTATAATCCAAAACAGGGACCAACAATGGATCTGCTTCAAGACCAAGTTATGTTCTTACCACATGTGTGGGTAAAAGGATAAGCAATATAGAAGGACAATCTTAAGGAATAGACTTGTGCCTTCCCAGAAATTATGATGTTTACTGCCATTTGGTGAACTTTTCTTCTGGTCAGATGTTCCATTTGGGTGGAGGAAAAAAAGATTGTTCTTTTCAAGCATTCCCAGATAGAAATATAACTTACGTGTTTCCATAAACTAGAACTGTGCAGAACAGGGGAAAGAGTAGCTGAAGAAGTTTCATGGTGGTGGTGGTGTTTTTTCTGCTCCATTTGGAATCTCTGGACCTACTATCTCTCATCACTGAAAAACGATGGAATGATTCAGCAATTGGATGATTTCCCACAACTGCTTTAAAAAGATCTCAACTAGCAGTCTTGAAAGCATCCTGGTTAGAAAATATTGCTGCTACACTCTGCATAGGCTTTAGCCAGTCAAGCAAAGGATCTGTCTTGCATGCCAGTCAGGGGTGAAATCCAGCAGGTTCTGACAGGTTCTGGAGAACCGGTAGCAGAAATTTTGAGTAGTTTGGAGAACCGGCAAATACCACCTCGGGCTAGCCCCAGAGTGGGGAGGGAATGGAGATTTTGCAATATCCTTCCCCCAGGAGTGGGGTGGGAATGGAGATTTTGCAGTATCCTTCCCCTGCCACACCCACCAAGCCACGCCCACCAAGCCACACCACGCCCACCAAGCCACGCCCACAGAACCGGTAGTAAAAAAAATTGGATTTCACCACTGATGTAAGTCCTAAGGAGAAAGAATCAATATACTATATCAACTGCATAAATATATAGGATGAATCTACCTTTCAGTAAACTTACTAAATCCACTTAAGTAAGAATTTTTGACAAATGTTT
The DNA here is from genome assembly GCA_003457575.1 of Thermophis baileyi. Taxonomy (NCBI): domain Eukaryota; kingdom Metazoa; phylum Chordata; class Lepidosauria; order Squamata; family Dipsadidae; genus Thermophis; species Thermophis baileyi. Next base: position 1,385,984 of record QLTV01001697.1, on the reverse strand, counting down.
AGTGGCTAGGAATAAAACAGGCCCCACATATACAAACCACATTCTTTTAAAAGAGAATCTTCAGAGCATATCTGAATGGGCCTGAGAGCATCACTACCAGATCAGCCAGGAGATAAGTCTAAGTCAAAAGGCAAATCTCTCTGGATTGTCTTTTCCCCATCCCCATGTTCCTTGGCAGAGCCTTTCATCAGTCCTGAATGAGCCTTCTTGACACCCTTCAAGGCAACAAGAAGAGATCATCCCTAGAGCCATTCCTTTGTCCAGACAAAGCAAATATATTCCAAAGGTAAGGCACTCAAATGACAAGCACATTTGAATTTATTTATTAATGTACTCAATTTGAAGCCGCACAAGTCTGGGTTATTTTGAATGTAGTTTTCTTTTTCCCTTCTTAGACACCCCCTCCCCCTCTTTCAGGCCCCCTTTTCTCCCTTTCACCTTTGGCACTTTCCATTAACTTGGAGAGTCAAAACATAAACAAATCTCATTCTGTTTAATTAACATGATAATCACTCTTCACGCTCACTGTTTCAGTCAATATCAGGGGACTGCTTAACATGCCTTAAACATCTTTTATATCTGGAAATTATAAAGGGAAAAGCCTTTCTTTGAAAAGCCAAAAGCCTGAGTTTCAGATACAAAACTGAACTGGGAGGATGGGGTGGGGAAAGGGAGGTGTTTGTTTTTTTTAGGGCATATAGTTAAGCAGTTTTATTACTTCCCTTTTAAATTAAAATTGGGACCTCTAACTCTCTGGACCTTTGAATGTGGCCTTTTGTAACTTGCATGTTGCCCTCAATTAGATTGGTCCCAGCTGTCTTTCTGTCTGGATTAAAAAAAAAAAAATAACATAGAGCCTGTGTAAACAACAGAAGATACTGAGCAATACTGGAATAAATTTTATGTGTATTTTCCAACCATAAAAACACATTTTAATGTTACTCTTCATTTCTTCATTTTAGAATGTCCTCTGTACCACGTTACTGTTAGCTGTCATATTTTGATAAAAGGTGCTTATAATAATGGAAAAAACAAAATAAAACAAAACTCCCAAAATAGCAATATTGTAATTTTATAACAGCCAACACATTAACTTTGTTTCTCAAATGAAATGCAAATTTACTACAATTCAAACTGCAGTAAGAATACAAGTCCCGACTTGAAAAAGGACTGTAAATGTTTGCAAGGACTCAGTGTTAAAGAAATGAAAATCATACGAATTTCATCTTGATTCATGGCCTAAAATCCTTTTCTGTCATCATTTCAATCAGGCAAATTTTAGACCAGTTGTAAGGAGCTGTCTTCTGAACATTTCTTTTATTGAGCAGATAGTTTTAGCAACCAGGTGGACATCTCTTTGGAACAGACACCTTCAGTTGGTTGGGGAGTATTTCTGGGTAATTAGATGCTTTGGACTATATGCTCCCATTGGTCATACTGGATGGATATGTAAGGTCTTGCCTCTCCAATCTTCTCAAGAAAGCAGGACTCTTGAAACAGAAGCCACTTCAAAAGGAACTTTTATTGGAAGATAATGATAGCAAGAGATCTGGACAGGAATTAAGTTTCCCTGCTTAAAAAACAGTAAATTAAACCAGTGCAGACAGAGCCCCTCCCAAAGTGAGAAACCCAGGCTGAGAAGGTGATAAACCTCAGTCTTCCAGACAACTGCTGCTGTTCTTCTCCAGAGACGAGATAAGGCACCTGGCTTGAGGCACATTCCTTTCCCCCTCCCACAGAATGCCAGCGTCCCTATAGAAATATATGGGACCTGACAGGATAAATGGAAGTTCTAGTTCAAAGCAACTTGATTTGAGGAAGCTTCTTTTTAGGGCTACCAGTTCCGTTTTGTGAAGATCTGGAGAACCAGAGGTGGGTTCCTACCGGTTCTATCCAGTTCTTTAGAACCGTTAGTAAACCGGCGATGATGTCACGGAGCTGGTTCTGTCGGCATCTCTGTGGGCGCCGCCATCTTGGATTTTGCTTCTGCGCATGCGCAGAAACTAATATTTGCTTCTGCGCATGCGCAGAAGCTATTTTTTGATTGCTGCCAGGGGGGGCGCACACGCACAAAGCGCGTGCATGCTTTGAGCGAACCGGCAGCAAAAAGATCCAGAACCCACCCCTGAAGAACCACTTGATGGCAACAAAGACATGTTTCCTATGTTTTATTGTTGTTGTCACCTTGTGGGTAAATGAGGGTTTGCAGTCTGGATCAATCTGAATCTGCTGAATCTTTTTGATGGACTATATTAGAAAAAAAAAGATTGACAAAACTGATATAAAATCAATTTTTTTAAAGGAACTATTCTGGACCAATTGTAGAAACAAGCAGAGTGCTGCGAACCAAAAAGCAACCATCTCGGACTGTAGCAAAACCACTAACTGGAGAAAGCGCAGCTTATTTGCCTCTCTTTCCTGTCTGATATTTGTACATTATTAGGTGATAAAAAAATATTTAGTCATCTCCAGGATTCTGATTTCCAAAAGGAAACACAATCCCAGGAATTGCTATTTTTCAACTTGTTACAATGAAACATTTTAACTAAACAATATTAAGCATCTATTACAAATAAGCATTACAGCAGCACTATCAGAAGCTAGCAGATAGTTTAATCATTTTTGTGCAGGGCAACCACACTACAGTTTAATTTTTTCTCAAAGCTGGAGAGAATTTAAATGTGCATCATTACTCTACCTCAACATTTCTTTTTGCATGCAACTGTCCCACAAACTACTCCTTCAAAAATGTTGAAAATAAGCCAGTTTCAATTAGTTTCCACTTGCTAGGACTGGAATTACTTCTGGAGCTATAGGCACCGCCATAATAATAGTAATAATAATGACAAAAATCTCAGAAGCAGGATTTTTTTCTGTACCGTAGTTATGCTTAAATGCATGTTTTCCCCTCCATCACCAGGTTTATCCATCACTGATATAACCCGAAGGCTTGTTCTGGGGTATAAAACTCCTCTTGCCAAAGTAACAGCAGTTTTATTACCATAAAGACATCAAGATGACTCTAGAGAGTGAAATGAAAGCTCCTAAAAGCATTTTTAACCTCTCTGCTTTCCCATCTTTTGCTCAAACACTATATTTCCTAGGAACAAAATTAACGAATGGAGAATTAACTTACACAATGACTACTTAATTTGCATTTTTCATAGGCTCTATCCCCACTGGGTCTTGAGAGCTAAACATACATGGTTATTTTCTAAAAGACATTTTAGATTTCAAAAGAGAGGAGCCCTCTCTCTCTCTCTCTCTCTCTCTCTCTCTCTCTCTCTCTCTCCCTCTCTCTCTGTCTCT
>QLTV01001697.1:1334936-1382464 GCA_003457575.1 Thermophis baileyi | reverse complement strand
CCTCCCTCCCTCCCTCCATTATAAAAATCCTGTTCATGAAAAATGAACAATTACAATTACTGACAACTACAGAGAAAGTTTTCTTTCCTAATCTCAGACCCCTAGATAGGGAATGGACACCCATATTTTCAGCAAAGTGTGATCTTCTATCTGAAAGATACTATGGGTTTGTAGGACATGCAAAGCAATCAATCAGTGAGTGGGTACCAATGTGGCCCTAGGAGGGAGGAGTCACTGGACATGTTTGTAGCTAAATCACATTTAGTGGCAACAGGGTTATTTAAGCATGTCCCTTAACTGTGCTTAAGGTGGTTTGTGCCTCAATCCAAAGCTCTGAATGTATGTGTTTGTGTGTGTATTTAAGTATGTATGTACATGCGTATATACGCACATACACGAACACATAAATATACATATGTTTGTGTATATAATAAGCATGTTTGTGCAATATTTTCTACTTGACAAAACTTTTGTAACCTATTGCCCCCAAATATCATGCACATTTGTGATCATTTTTCCTTAAAGTGGATTGACTTGTAAATTGCATGCCAAATTTAGTGAAAAGTGAATTGGGTAAGTTCAAACAAAAGTCCCTTTCCTTTCCTAGTAGAGGAGAAAAAAAAGGAAGAAACTTTTTTTTCAAATGTCTTAGTACAGTAGTGTACGCAGTAATTTTACTTCCCTAGATTCTGAGTTAATCAAATAGAACATAGAATAATAGAGTTGGAAGGGTACTTGAAGGTCTTTTAGTCCATCCCCCTGCTTCATCAGGAGACCCTATACCATTTCAGATAAATGACTGTCCAGTCTTTTTTTTTAAAGTCTCCAGTGATGGAGACCCACAACTTCTGAAGGCAAGCCACCCCACTGGTTGATTGTTCTCACCATTAGGAAATTTATCCTTAGTTCTAGGTTGCTTCTCTCCTTGGTTAGTGTCTGTTTTATTTAGTTTGGTGGAACCTAAAGTTTTTAATTTTAAAATATATACTTAGATAACTTTTAATTCTGTTAAAGTATTAGTATTGATTCGCTATGGCCCAAATAATTCCTGCACACACACACAAAATAAAATTAAATGGAAAGCTCATTCAAAGGCCAGCTATCTGAATGCCTTCCTAGGAAGATCAAAGAAAAATGAAACAGCAATGCCCTAAGACGAACCAAAGCACTGAACAAAGTATTTAAGCAGATTATGACTGCTGTGCCCATTGTCATTTCTTTGGAAAAGCCTATCAGCAGAATATAGCAGTACTGTAAAGTAATGTCTATATTTTCATCTTCATCGCAGCAATTTTTTTTAGCAAGTTCAAAAGTGCATGTGTCAAAAATACATAAAGACAAAAAAAACCCCTGTAGAAAATGTAATTATGTGCAAATTCAAATATAAAACGGGACTTCTTCAGGTCCCGTCGGCCAGACAGTGCCGGCTGGCGGGACCACGGGGGAGGGCCTTCTCTGTAGCCGCTCCGACTCTGTGGAACCAACTTCCCCCCGAGATCCGTACTACCCCCACCTTACTGGCCTTCCGTAAAGCCCTTAAGACCTGGCTTTTCCGGCAGGCCTGGGGCCAATAGTTGTTCTGATTGGCCCATGCATGGTTGTGTGAATGTTTTATTTTAAATATAGTTGGGGTTTTTTTTTCCCCTTTCTTTTTTAAATTGTTTTTATATGTTTTATTTTTTATGATGTAAGCTGCCCAGAGTCCTTCGGGAGTTGGGCGGCATATAAATTTTATAAAATAAATAAATAAATAAATAAATAAAAACACTGATATTGTGAGATCTTGTGGATTATTTAGCTCTCCAAGAATGTTTAGCTCCAATAATGTTTTGTTCTACTTTATGGCCATTGACATTATATGATTACAAACTAGGCTCTCATAAAAATCTGGGCACACAGAGTCCCAAAAAATTTTGTCCATAATTTTCCAATCTAGGCAAGATATGGAAATGTATATGAATGGAATAAGGCTGCTCACATGCAGGACAATTTCAAATCAGAATAGAGCTTGAAGGGACTTTGGAGGTCTTCTAGTCCAACCCCCTGCTCAAGCAAATGACTTCCATGAATTTCCTACAGTTGGCCTTTACACATCCTTTAGCTCTCCAAACTATTGGGCCAAACTTTAGAATTTAAAGGAGGTATCTATGGGCATTTTCTTGAATCCAGTACTCTCTGAAAAATTCCTGCTTTAAGAACAGGAACACAGCTTCTGGGGAAATATATATTATATTTGCCTGCTTAGAGCATTAGGAAGGACAGGATAATTATCTCACTGCCAAGAACAGATGGTTTTTCATAACTTCTGTAAAATTGCTGTCCATTTTTTAAAAACCAGTACCACCCTATTGGAACAAAAACAAAATATTCAAAATTTTTGAATATCTTGAGCAGTCATTTCCCTTTAAAACAAACCAAGGAAGGGCCCCCAGTGAGAGAACTGTCCTCTCACCATTAAAACAGAAGATTGCCTACTATAAAGTGACATTGATAGAGTACTAATACTAAGAAGCCAAGGAAAACTTCCTCTTTTTATTCAGCCTTGCACTTTGGCTGTCATTAACAAAATGCCAGCTTGATAACATTTTTTTTTTAGCTGTTCTTACATTTCCTCAATATAGGTGCTACTTCCCAAACAATTTATTTTTATATCTAAAAGAAGAAGTGAACATATACCATTCTGGTTACAGACCAAAAAGAAAAAAGAAAGAAAACAAAACAATTTGTCTAACTGAATCTTGGAAACCGGGGGGGGGGGGGGGAATAATATATAGTGCTTGCAAGCAGTGCTTGGACATTATTTCTTTCAGAATAAGGTTGCAGTTGCTCCTTTACTTTGAAGAGCAATGTACAGCCTAAATCCATGAATATTATATTTTCCCCAAACCACCTTAAATCATTTTCTTGGAGTCTTTTCTGAGATCCTGCCTAGAATTATGAGGAAATGACTTTTCAAAACTCTCCCCTCTATTTTAGATGAAAGAAACTGGAACAGAGTTTTACTGTTCCTTTTCTCCCATGACGAGAAAACAATGATCTCATCATTTCTCAATAGTGGTGTCGATAGCATATTTTTTGCAGTAGAATCATGCACTGGGTATTAACAATGTCAGGATAGCAAATTTCATTTTCTTTCTTTCTTTTTCCTTTCCTTCCCCCCACCCCCCTTTCCTGAATATGACACCAATAGGAACCATGCTGGCAACTTACCACTTATCTGGATTCCTTTCTGTAGTTACCTGCCATCAAAATGGGCAGCTACTCCATTCTGGAGGGCAAAAACAATTGACATCACCCTCTATTAAACCTCAACCTCATCTTCAAAAGCAATCTTGGGGTGCATTTTTCCATTCTGTGTCCAAAGTGCATTTTTACTTCCCTTGTCATCTCGAGTGTGCCTGACTTTTTGAGATGGAGCATTTCAGTTTGTTGCAGGCTAACCTCAATTCTTCATTGCTACCCTTCTGAGTGCTATACTCAGGTTGCATTCTGAAGAGTAGGCAGGATCCAAATAAAGACATGTGTCAGGGTTCCAAATAGCATCTAAAACTAAATCAGAGTCCGAGGCAAAGCATTCCTCTAATTTCCAATTTATTAATAGAGCCATGTTGGTACGGCTGTGGGAAACACGAATCTGAAGTCCCAGGGGTTTCTCCACCCAGTTGAAAGTTCAAGCCTTTGTCCCCACACCCCCAAGTCCATCACATGAACCAATCTTCATCTGGCACTTGGCAGCAACTCCCATCTCCTTCCGTGCAGGTGCAGGACAAAGGATGACCTTGACAATCTAAAAGGAATTTGTTATGGCTACGTGCAGACATCCCTCATGCAATGGCCCCTCCTAAATTCCCATAGCAAAGCATACATTCTAAAGCATAAAGTGTGGCAGGCCAAAGTCTCTAATAAAATATGGCTTCAGCCTGACAACATGTTTGTCTCTAGGCAAAAAACAATCATAATGATTCAAATCAATTTGCATTTAGATAAGGATAAATTAATGGAACAGAATTAATCTAATATAGTTGTCACTCTTCTTTCTGTCAGATGTACAATTACAACTGGAAGAATATATTTTCTGAGTTATACAGATACCTATGGGTACATGTAGGCTGTCTGCATCCTTTTCTTCATTCAGCAGGAACTTTTGAATAAATCTAGTAGTCTGCTATTTCTTTCTTTCTTTCTTTCTTTCTTTCTTTCTTTCTTTCTTTCTTTCTTTCTTTCTTTCTTTCTTTCTTTCTTTCTTTCTTTCTTGAAAGAAAACACGCAAATGCTTTTTTTCTCAATTTGTTGAATTTGAAAGAAGGTAACAACATCACTAAAAAAAAAAGAACTAAATGAAGCAAGATTTTGTTGTGCTAATAATATTATAATAATGCAAAATTGAAATAATTGTTTTAGTTTCTTTTTAGTTACTTATATCCTATTATTTTTATCGGAACCTAACTACTACTATATTGAATTAAACTCTGTGCTATTATTATTGTGAACTATTCTCTGTCAATTACTTAATGATAGGATGATATGTGTATATACACATATTGAAGGCCTTGTGATTTTAATTCTGATATTGATCATAAATTGTATGGTTGAATTGTGAGATCCAGAGGTATATTGTTTGTTGTTCCTAAATATTTTTTTCACCATGTTGCCATTTACCTGAACAGTTAGTTTGCATATGGTTGTAGGCAGTAGACTTTAGTGTTTTTAGTAACAAACTCACATGCTGGATTGTGCAAGTCTAAGCACAAGACTTGCACAATCCAGATACATTGTTTATTATTGATAGTTTCCTGGGAGAGTAAATATAATTGAACCTACCAGTAGAAATATTTTAGATCTACCCTTCTAATCACTTATAAATACAATGAGGAAGTATTGAGATCCATTTTTATTTATTTGTTTGTGATTGGTTAGGTGGATTTTTAATGACTTAGGAGTTACATCACTTCACTTCTCCTTTAATGAGACCCTAAAGAATATCATAGTTTGCCTTAAAACATATTGTGTACTATAAAAAGGGATTTTTGGACCCGTTAGCTGTTCTCCAAGAGGAAAAATAAAGAGTCATTTATACTTTGTCAAAATGCAAGCTAAATTATACTAAAAGAGATGTAAAATGGGTATCATCTACATATAAATTGCTTTTGGAACCTAAGGGGGCACAGATTCAGTCTCTATTATGTTAAGATTTCATCACATTGCCTAATGGATTAGTTTTATTAACTACAATAAAACAGCATGAGATTCCTGCAACAGAATGTGAACTAAAGCGAAACTAGATAATTAATTACAATAAACCTTTATTTGTTATCCCGCCCAGACAAAGAGTTTTTCGGGAATCAAATTTTTATCATAAAAGAGATTCTTTAACATTGTTTACCCAAGAATAACATAATTTTGCCTGTGCTGTCAGAGGTCATAAAGGATAATAGTATGAACTACTTTAGAAAGGAAGGAAATTTATTGCAAGGCAGGAAGACAGATTCTTCAAGTGCTGCAAGTTAGATCTGAATATGTAAAATGTTTTCATTGCATTTTGATGACATATTTGATGACATTGAATGGTTTCTCTGCCTTTAGCACAATTTTATCCTTTCCATTTGATATAGGCTGCTCCTGGTTTAGGGGGAAAAATGCACACAATCCTCTGTGTGTGCTTGTTCAGTTGGAAGTTCCTGCTTTTTTGCTTTTGCAGACTTACTGTTAAAAGTGGGGAATATAAACACTTCTACACAGAAATTACTATTACTTTAACATAAATAATACATTTCAATAAAAATCAGCTGTACCATGAATGTGGGCTAACGTATGGAGGAGAATAATTTCTGAAAGGCTGTTTCAGTTTGGTCTAGTGGTTAAGGCACCAGGGTAGAAACCAGGAGATTGTGTTTTCTTGTCTCGCCTTAGCCATAAAATCTGGCTGGGTGACCTTGGGCCAGTCATATTCTCTCAGCCCAGCCCACTTCACAGGTTGTTGTTGTGGGAAAATGGCAGGAGGAAAGAGGTATGTTTGCTGCTATGAGTTATTTATCAAAAAATAAAGGCAAGATATAAATAAATACTAAAATAAAAAATAATATTCAAATTTTACAAAATTCAAACAGTAAATATGCCAAATTATTTGTAATGAAAAGATAATTAAAAATGTTGTTGTAGCTTAAATCATACTGTTGGTATATAAACACACATATAAATTTAAGCATTGATCCATTAGCGTGAATAAAATAACCATCTTGGAACTGTTAAATGGGCTACTTTGTTTTAATAGCAGAAGTCTTTGCTGCTCCTGAACAAGTATGCCGAAATAGTGGGGATTTTCTCTCTGTGTGTGTGGTGTGTCCTTTAAAGCAACTATGCTAGCTCAGCAAAGGATGTGGCTGCTTTAATAAATCAACAAGAAATACTTCATTTGCATTAATGTCCTTCATGGGACATCTCCACTGAATATTTTGCACAGCTCTAATACATAGAGATGGATAAAGTACCTGATTTTTGTTGTTATTGTTTAAAAGAAACACATCTGTTCAGTTCCTGTATTAGAAACAAATATTATTAATGTGTTTGGATACCTTTGCATCATTTCAGACAGAAACAGGTAAGGTTAGTTAATTGAAATGTCACACTTGGTACAAGACTGGTTCATATAATATCATATATACCCGTGATGGTGAACCTATGGCACGTGTGCCAGAAGTGGCACACAGAGCCATCTCTCTGGACACGCCAGCCATCGCCCGTTGCTCTTCTGGGTTCCAGCACGGTCTTTGCACACACGGAGTGCCAGAAACCGGAAGAGCAGCTCCCTGGCGCGCATGCGCACCGGCATGTGTGCCGGGGAACTGCTCTTCCGGTTTCCGGCGCTCCCCCGCACGCGCTCCCATTTTGGCACTCAGTGCCGAAAAGGTTCGCCAACACTGATATATACAGTAGATGATATCATATGAACAATGTGTATTGTAGTGGTTTTCTTTTAATAACATAACATTTCATCTATTAATTTTGTTCTGGAAGATGTACTACATTTATAGATTCTTATATTATTTTGAATTCTGTAAAAATCCTCTGGAAACCAACAGAAGAAAGTAGAAATGTATATTGCAAACTTTTATGGCAACAAAAAGATTTACACTTTAAGAATGCAAGGATATGCAGTCTCCTTAAAATATGCAGTGATCAACAAAAAATTGCAAGTGATATAATAGCAACATAAGAATAAAATACTAAGAACCCCCCCAAAAAATAACCTGCAGGAAAGGTACAAAGTGAAACATTTGTGTTCAATAACTTTACTTGTTTAGATTGTAGTAATTTATTAGGAATTATTTTATTGATGTAAAACAGAAAAAAAAATGTAAAAATCAGATATGTTTTTCTTACCCCATTTTACAAGGTAAAGGGAATGGAGAGCAGAATTAAAATTCAAAGTACACTCTGTTCCATTTTGTCTTTTTGAATATATTATTATTATAATGATTTCTAGGGTGCTTTTAATTGGCTGGTATATTTTAAATGAATTATTGTAAATTACATCAGTTTTCATTGATTCAGCAGTATACAAATAGAATAATTTTTATTCCCAATATTTTCCAATGTTTTGCTAAAGTAACTATGCAGCTAACAACAAAAATTGCATTATTTTTTTGTGGTGCATCATGTTGTATATTCTTGAAAACAGGCACAATAAAGATACACTGATATTATTTCAAGACTCTTGTGTAAATTTCCTGAAAACTTTAAATCAAAATGACTAATTAAATGCATATTCTGTCAGGTGTGAAAAACAAGAACCACATGTGAAGTTTCAATTAAACAGGATTATTGCTCATGCCTATGCACAGGAATATTCTCAACTAATGGTTAGCACCTGTTAGAAGTTTTATAAGGGTCAACGGAATTCACGCTGGTTGAACATAGTACATTTGTGGCTACTTAGCGACTCTAAACTGTTCCTCCTCTTAATTCCGCCCCAAATTCTGCCACTCCTTCTCTTACACATTCCCAACAAAGATGAGTATTTCAATCTAGAAATCCTTCGATTACTATACTGCAATTTTAAAAGAATACTGTACCATTTATGAATTATTTTTAGAATCAATTTTTGATGACTCACCAAAATCAATTTGAAAGCATTTTTATACCACATAAAATTCCTCGCTGACTCCTCATGTTCAAATCCCAAGCTTTCTTCCTGTTAAAGGTCTTTGTAAAGATACAAAGACTCCCTCATTATATTATTGTCTCTAGGAGGGACTACTCCAATGCACTATACAGGGGGCTGATTTTGGAGACACTTCGGATGCTGCTATTTGTTCAAAATTCAGCAGTTGTATTCCTAGTAAATGAGGGACATCAAGTTCATATAACCCCAGTGTTGTACATACTGTGTTGGTTGTCAATTGATTGAAGAAATTATTCATAAGACCCTATATGGCTGGTGGGATTCATTTTTTTTACTACCGGTTCTGTGGGCATGGCTTGGTGGGCATGGCAGAGGAAGGATACTGTAAAATCTCCATTCCCACCCTACTCCAGGGAAAGGTTACTGCAAAATCTCCATTCCCTCCCCACTCCAGGGGAAAGTTACTGCAAAATCCACATTTCCTCCTGATCAGCTGGGACTCGGGAGGCACAGAATAGACGGGGGCATGGCCAGTCAGAGGTGGTATTTACCGGTTCTCCGAACTACTCAAAATTTCCGCTACTGGTTCTCCGAACTACTCAAAATTTCCGCTACCAGTTCTCTAGAACTGGTCAGAACCTGCTGAAACCCATCTCTGGCTGGCACTTAGGTCCTTGCTGGATCACTTACTCTGAGAAGAGGTCATCCATCCTGTGCTCACTTCTTGACTAGGGATGTTGAGAATCCCCCTAAGTGAGATTCAGGTGGAAGGAGCGAGGAAACAGTATATACCAGTAGTTTCCAACCTTTTATTTGGCCATGCCCCCCCCAAGCATCTCTAAAATCCTGATCCCCCCCCGTGATATATAATTCTTACTATTCAAAAAGTGAACTCCTACTCACGCAGAGGAAGCCTAAAAGGCCATTAACTTGGTTTAAACAAGGTTCCAATTGCCCCCATTAAAAATCAAATTGCCCCCCTGTGGGGCATGGGCCCCACGTTGGGAACCACTGGTATATACTGTCTCTCTATGGCAGCAGTTCTCAACCTGTGGGTCATGACCCCTTTGGGGGTCAAACGACCCTTTCACAGGGGTCGCCTAAGCGCGCGCTGGCCTGCCACGCCCCCTTTGTCACCTCATCGCACGCGGGGAGGGAGCGGGGCAGGGGTCGTGGTGGTGGGGCGGGGGTCGTGGCATTAGGAAGGTTGAGAACCACTGCTCTATGGAATACCTTTATTGTTGAAGATAAATAAATATACTGTATATCTATACTCCCCAATTATACAATCTTCTTCCTTTATATTGGAACTGTTGGAATTTTGGTATGGCTGGAAGAGCTATCATCATTCTTTGCAGGGTGATCAAAATCTCCTTCTTCATATGCAGATACAGTTAATCCTCAGTTTATGATGGATCACTTAACAACAATTTGACTTTTCAATGGATTTTTTTTCAAAAAGCAACTTATTACCTGTCCTTCAATTTACAGCTGCTGTAGCACTTCCACAGTAACATTATTTTAAAGTTACATATTTTTGGCACTTGGCAACCAGTTTGCATTTAGAAACGGTTGCAGTACCCATGGTCACGTGACTGAATTGTGCAATGCTTTTTGCCATTCTCCAGCAAAAAAAAAACAAAAAAAAAAACCCCACCCATTCAATAAGCTGGATTTGGATTTATGACTACATAATGACTGTGGTGACCCACTTAATGACCACCGTAGAAACAGTTGTACAAGTGAGTCTGTTCATATGAGTGCATAAGACCGCACCAACTTACAACCAAAATTCTGGGCTCAGCTGTGTCTATTGTGGTCATAAATCAAAGATTGCTTGCAGTTTCAGAATATCTGTGCACTGAACTTTTAGCTCTTTTTTCAGTTGTGCTGGTATCCTGATCAGATACATTCAACCCGAGAGGAACCTACAAATCAGAAGAAAGAATTGTGCAATGCATAGGTACTTCTCTTCCTATTTTACAGGAAGAACTCAGAAGGATCAAACAATGCCAATCTTTGTGACTGGATATAAAATAGTACGGCTTAAGAGGAAGCTAACAAAGCCTCTGAATATATTGTTTCCAATTTGACACAGAATAGGGAAAAGGCATCGCTGAAAACCTAACCTAAATTGCAGGCAAGTTTTCCACTGGGCAAGACAGTTTTTAACTGCTAGAATGTCAGCCTATTGATCGGAAAAAGCCATACAGTTAAAGGGTCCCTTAGCTAGCAAACTGTGGTTTAAAGTGATTACAAAGCAGGTGAGCATGTGGTCGACTTAATCCTGGTATGGACCTATTTCCGAGAAATCAGACTGGAACCTTGGAAGGGGTTGACTAAGAATTAAAATTATTTACCACCTTTCATTAATACGAATGTTGTACAACATCTATCAATTTCACAAAATGCATGTTTGTAATGAGATCCCAAGCTAGTGGAGAAGTTGGGTAACAGACAATCTTAGAGTTTTATAACTTTCAAGCTTTATTCTGGTTGGGAAATATCAACCCTCCGAGCAGCCTAAAAATCAGTTTCTTCCAGGTACCAAGTTAGCTCAATCTCCCTCAGAAGGTTGAAGACAGATGTTTTTAGTAAATCTAAATTATTTACCTACTTGAAATGCAATAAAGAAATGCTACAAATAGGTATCTTCTTTATCTGCATATATTCCTATTTTTTTCAGGCCTTGGCAATATATACATACAATGCACATGCACAAATATTGTACAGATTGCACATCTGTACAATATTTATATATTTCTCCCTCACAGTATTTGCTTTCCTGGCAAACAGTGGTGTGCAAAATGCAGAAAAGGAATACGAAATTGGAAGACAAAGAAATTAAAGCCATGGGATTTAAAAAAAAAAAAGGAAAAGAAATGTAGAGAAATCTATAAAACAAAGCTATTCCTCTCCATATCATATCCAATGCACCACCATTGGTTTTTGTTCTTACAAAGAACAAAATTATGACTGATAACATTCAGTCTTTCTGGTGCTGGCATTATATGCCAAACTGCAACAACATGGCTTTTCATGGCCAGCCATGTCCTTGATGGACTATTAAACATGCACAGCAGATCACTCATTTAGAGCTGCAAGCAGATTTAATCAATCAGAATAGAGCTGGAAGGAACCTTGGAGGTCTTCTATTCCAACCCCCTGTTCAAGCAGGAGACCTTATATCATTTCAGACAAGTGAATGTCCAGTCTCTTCTTAAAAACCTCCAGTGATGAAACACACACAACTTCTGAAGGCAAGCTGTACCATTGGTTAATTGTTCTCACTGTTAGGAAGTTTCTCCTTAATTCCAGGTTGCTTCTCTCCTTGATTAGTTCCCATCTATTGTTCTTGTCCTGTCCTCTGGTGCTTTGGAAAATAAGTTGACTCCATCCACTTTGTGGCAGCCTCTCAAATACTGGAATACTGCTATCATGTCCCCCCTAGTTCTTCTTTTCTCTAGATTGGACAAACCCAATTCCTGCAACTGTTCTTTATGTGTTTTAGTCTCCAGGCCTTTAATCATCTTAATTGCTCTTCTCTGCACTTTTTTCCAAAGTCTCAACATCTTTTTTGTAATGTGCTGACCAAAACTGGATGCAATATTCCAGGTGTGGTCTTACTAAGGCTTTATAAAGCAGTACTAATACTTCACATGATTATGATTCTATGTCTCTGTTTATACAATCAAGGATAAAGGATTTGCCATTTCAGGAAACAACCTGCCTAAACCAATCTGCCTAGCTTCTTCAACCAGCCAAATATTTTAGTCACAACTATTACAAAATTTAGAAGAGTCGTATCAATTCAATGCTTCCCAACAGCTATTACTGAAGGGAGATACCAAAAATCCCCTTGAAACAGAGTGTGTCCATGTGGTGGGGAAAAATTGAAACAATAGAACATGTTATTTTTGTATTGTTTCCTCTAGGCCAGTGATGGCTAACCTTTTTGTTGTCGCGTGCCGAAAGCGCACGAAAGCGTGACAGCATGCGCACGTGCGTGCACCCATAATGCAATGCACGCACGACCCGCTGCGCGTGCCCCGAGCCCCGTGCATGCGCGCGTGACCCCCCTGCACTCCACTCATGCACGCGACCCCCCCACATGCATGCACAACTCCCCACACGCTCCACACCCCCGCACATGCACGGCAGAGACCCAAAAACCAGCTGGCCAGTGGGAGGTGCGTGCGCATACATGGTGGAGCTGAGCTGGGGCGACGGCTTGCATGCCTGCAGAGAGGGCTCTGCATGCCCTCTCTCGTGCCATAGGTTCGCCATCACGGCTCTAGGCAGATGCTCACCAAGAATTATTGTCTCCATTCCTTACTAAACATCCTTGTTGTTCTGACTTCTTTTATCTTGTTATTATAAGATCAATCTGGCTTTACTTCTTTGACAATAGCTAAGTACTCTTCTATAGTTTGCTCAGTATGTTTTATAATATGTTTCGTGTTTGCACAGTACAGAATAGAATAGAATAGAATAAATTCTTTATTGGCCAAGTGTGATTGGACACACAAGGAATTTGTCTTTGGTGTATATGCTCTCAGTGTACATAAGGAGAATAAAATATATTCATCAAGAATAAAAAGATACAACACTTAGTGATAGTCAAGGTTACTAATAAGCTACTGTATCAAATCGTACTAGGAAACAAATAAAAACAATATAAATTGAAAGATACAAGCAACATGGTTATAGTAATAAGTGGGAAAAGATAGATACTAGTAAGGAAGAGAAGAATAATAGTAATACAGTCTTAGTAAATTATTTGACAGTGCTGTGGGAATTAGTTGTTAAGCAGAGTGATGGCATTCATATTCTAAAATTTCATTTTTATATATTTTAGAACAACATTATTTCTTTTTTATCCTAAATAATTATGATTTTTATTTTATTTCCACATCAATGACCAAACAAAAATTGTTTGTTTGATAGGTTGGTTGCAAAAATTCGAATGTCTTAAATTCATCTCTTAAAAATGAAGTGCTTGTGTTATATACATGCATTTTGTATTTACAAAATAATAATAATAATAATAACACCTACAAAACACATTGTTAGATATCCATTCCTAATGGTGTTATAAACTGCAATAGCACTATGCTCAAGTTATTAATCTTCCTGTGATATAGTGTAGTCTTTGCTTGACAGTCCCAGTTTATCTTTTCAATAAACGCATTTTCTCGTTTGGAAAATTGACACCCAGTACATCCCTTATAGCTAATGGCTTTTATCACTCCAACTTACAGATGATGGATTTGATTCCAAATATCCTCAAGGGTGAGCTTGGCTGTCAGCATCTTCCTTGCTCTACCTCCCTATATTTTGAAAGGGTAGAAAGAATTATTTCAGAGCTTCGTGGTATTTTTTGTCTATTCGTGCAAAGGATAATTCGCTTTGTATCAGAGTTATGCCATATATGGGAGTGAGACATCTCATTTACCATGGTGTGAAATGAATTGGAAGGAGAAATTAATGAAGCTAAATTTCTATGAACATTAACTTGGGAAGAAGATCCATTGAGTTTACTTTTGAGTAAAGATGCATAGGATTTGCCTGCACAATGAATACATTACAGTAAGGTTATTATAATGTGAATACTATATTGAAGATATTCTTCAAAGATCTACTTTCATTCAAAATCCTTTATTTTTAGATGTTATAGTAAATCAGGAAAATTAAAATGTGAACGCATACTCTGACATCTAAATACAGAACAACCACCTAACATTAACATAAAATACATTTAGCTTCCTCCTCATTATCCAGTCAATATCCTTCATTCTCCAGAATCAGAGAATTTTCTAAACAAAATCTGGATTTTTTAAAATGGATGGTGAAAATATTTTCAGGAAAACATAGCTCCGGACTCAGATTAATTTCCCTTCCTGAGATTAGGAAAGTGCCTTCACTCTGTGCCCCACCTGTCTGGACATACATCTGAATGGAATGAGGGAGAAGCGCTTATTCCCATCCTTTTCTGTTCCTGGTGAACCCTGAAAACTCCCCATGTTTATCTACCCAACCCACTCACCCCACCCACAGATACCAGCAGGATTTATATTACATATTGGGGTGAGAAAAGTGTTCCAAGCATGAATTCTCCTATGCATGGAATAGGCATCTTCTGGAAGTGAAGACTGGTTTTGGATATGATATAAAATATACGTATTATAGAAATGTATCTATATCAAACAGAATAAGATAGGAGAGGCATGCAGAAATTGACTTCTGGAATTCATTCCAAGTGCTTTACAATGATGGCCTTTGGAGATGGCTGTATTTTCTTCTGAATAGCAAAGAAGCATGCTTTGTTGCATCTGGGTAGAACTCTGGCGTGAACTCTGGAGTGAAGCATGGCACAGGGGGTTGGACATTTCTGGATCTAACTGCCGTTGGAGAAAGACTGACAGGAGATTGGAGATCAAATTGCAAAGGAAAAGGGTACTGTGAAAGACAACTGGACACACTCAGTCTGCACTGCTGCTTCTCTTGGTGATAACATGTGGCAAGTACCTAGTTGCCCACTTCTCTCTCTACCATCCCCATCCCATTTTTATTTTATTTGAATAGATTGGTATATCTTCCAAAGGGCATCTATCTCCCAGGCATCTAAATTATTTCAGAAGAAACTAAACCAGACACTTGAAGGCTTGCCCGATGTGAAGATAATTGCAGATGATATCCTCATTACCGGAGAAAAAAACACAAATGACCATCTTTTTTTTTTCAGCGCTGCAGAGAGAAGAAAATCAAATTAAATCTAGAGAAAATAACAGTGAAGCTGGGATTTGCAGCAATTTCTGCCTGGTAGATCTAATCAGTCGGGCCCAAACTGACTAGAGCAGGCATTCCTGCAGAAATTCAAGTGCCAAGCCATGAAGGTCAAAAATCATCTTCTTATTCTGGGGTTACATCCAATAAAAGAAGTTGTGTTAGTGAGGTACATACTCATGATAGTGTGAATAAATTTTGCCCAGGATGGAAAGAAAGATAACAATCCCAATTCTGACTGGGAGCATAAACTTGGAAAACATGCAACAGTGGCAAAATGAACAACGTATATTCATAACAAAAGTGAGATATATAAACAAACAAACAAATAAATACTGGCAGCAGCACAAACGGGGAGGTTATAAACCAAATAGCTTTTTAAAAAAATCTTCCTTTTTGCCCTGTTGTTCTTAACTTTATTTTCTCTCTTTTTATTTAATATGTACAAAAACAATAAGTAACAATACCGGGAAGACCTTAATATTAAGCATAAAGCTTAAGACAGGAAGATGTTATGTATAATAAATAGTTTGAAGTATTTTGCTGTTTTTTTTTTCCATTAATGCCACATTTAGATTTGGATGTAAAATTTAAACCGTTTTGTGCTTATCAACATTGACATTTTAGAAACCATTGCTATTTTTATGTAAACGTTTTCTTTATCTCTAAATGTTTATGTTATCTAAACATTACAGTGTTAATAATCTCTGGTCAATACTGGGTAAATGCCCCTATACTGAGATAAAACAATATCCTATTTCTCTTTTACAATAATACAATAAAATAAATCATAGAAGACAGAAAAAATAAATAAACAAACAGCTAGTTAAAGTTGGATCCAGAAACCAAGTGGCAACCAATTTAGAGCCTACAAAATCAGTGTTATATGCTTCCAATGTCTTTTTGTGGCACCAGTTGATTCCTTCAGAATCCAAGTTGATCTATTTAGACAAATGCTACAGCACGAACGTAACCTGGGAAGACATCCTGTTCCTTTCCAGCAAATACTCCAGTAACATAGCAGTGTGGAAAATAGCTGCAATTGCATCAGGGAATGAGAGCAACATGCTAAAATGTGTTTTTCTATTGCACATAATACTCCTAACTCTACAAGCAGGCATTTTCTTTTTAGTCTTCAGTGAAAGCATCTCCCTGGCTATTTGAGAAAAAATAAAACCATCATAAGACAACTAGTGGCTAAACATATGTAAGAACCAGAATCAGGATGCACTATGTACTTTGTCATAGAATAGTTAATTATTCTGTCCACTTCTACCTTTACTTCTACATTTACATCAAAATTTGCTTCTGTGATGGATGAACCAAGATGGTAAATTAGAGTTGACATAGCACTAGTAAATCATTTTCTATCCTATACAGAAGGGAGAAGAAAAAGTCGGTACAAAAATAGCTCTAGGTATTTTCTTTTAATGCCTTCATATTAAATCATCTGCACAAAATTATTTTAGAATACGGCATTACTAACATTCTGTGTGCATATACTGGATGGAATCTTTGCTAAATTTCAAAAACTATCAGTAGTTCAAAATGAAATGCACCTACATTTTTAAAGAAAACATATAATGAATATTTATTGAACAGTTGCACAAACACAAAAGTTTAATGATCGCTGCATTCTACAAAACTTGCTCTCCTGCTAAGTTACAGAGTATCATTAGCAATGATGGAATTTCCTTACATGTATCAAAGCAAAATGAAACTGGTGTAACAATTCCTGTGTGCATGCTCAATAATTTAAATTTTGAAATGGTTCTATCGCTGAACCAGTCTGAAAGTGACATCTGGATCGTTTTATAAGTCAGAAAAGTTTGTCTATATTTCAAAAATTAACGTAAGCATCAAAATAATCTAAAAATAAAAAACTGCATACATAAATACTGAATGTCATGAAATTGTAAGGGAAGCTTTGTTTTTACATTATCCACAATTCTTTTTAAAAAATATTGCTGTTAGGGTTAGGGTGGATTTTGGGAGAGAAGGGAGGGATTGGCTAATTTGAATCTCATCTCACCTTTGCATTATGCTCTTCCCTCTCTTCCCTGATAGCTTTCAAATAATAGCTTGCATAGCTTGTGGGAAGACTTTGCATTTCATTCATACCAAATACCTTTCATCTATTCCTTGAAGCACATAAAACATAATCCTCTGGTATAACTCATCCTTCAGTTGCAATCTTGCAAGTGAGAAAGCCTTGCATTCACAATGGGACTTACATATCTGCAAGATGACATGAAAGATCAACATAACTGAAAGTTAGCTAGAACTTGTTTTGCATATAAAACTTTAAATAGAATTTTAATTCTTCATTGTTATTAGATAAAGTCTGAAATAATTTGGAGAATAAAAATTAACCATCTGCATTGATTTTTTTAATGTGTATTCAGGTTGATTGAACTCCTAGTCAGGGGTGGGTTCTGGTTTTCTTCGCTGCCAGTTCGCTCAGTGTCGTGCCGCACGGGTAGCATGCTTCGCGCATGTGCAGAGCACTTTGCACACGCTTTGTGCATGCACAGTGCTTAAAAAAAGGGTTAAAAAAATCAAGATGGCGGCACCTATGGTGCCACCGAAAGAACCGGTTCAGGGGAGTGGCAGGCCTGGGTCACTGCCAGTTCTAGTGACCCAGGCCACCAAGTTACTACCGGTTCTATAGAACCAGGAAGAACCCACCTCTGCTCCTAGTGGCTGCATAGGTAGATCTTCTTCAGGATGTCCTATTCTTAGTGCAGCCCTTCAGGTCTATAAGAGTGCACCTATAAATGAAATTATGAAGCTTATCTAATTTGTCCTCTTCTTCTCTTTCCTTTTATCTTTCTGGTATACAGACTTTTCAAGACAGCTAGCCTTTGCATAATATATCCAAAATATGTTAATTGGAACCTGTCAATTTGTGTTCTAAGTGAAAACTATGGTTTGATTTTTTTTTCTGTGATCAACATTTCTCTGTTTCCTTGATTCTCCATGATATAGTCAAGTCTTCTCCAAAAGTTCAGAAGCATTGGTACTGTTCTGTTCTGCTTCTTCAATCTCCAAATTTAATATTCATTGAGTGTCACAAGGAAAACCATTGTCTACATGATTCCAAACTTTGTAGAATTAGACATGTGATAGCATCTGAATATCTTTTCCAAGGCTATGATTGCATCACTGCTACCACATTCACTCATAAATAAATAAATGTCATTCATGAATATCTATAAGTGTTATTGCTGCTACTTAGAATCATCTTTAAATCATACCTAGGCCGGGTTCAACTCTCTGCTTCTAACAAAAATAAATCCACTACTTTTATGGGTAATTGATTTCACTGTGCTTGCCTTCAGAACTTTTTTTTATATCATGGCATTAGAATCTATCTATAACTACCTGTAACTTAAATCCATTATTGTTGCCCTGCATTCTGAAACAAGGAAGGATGCTTTGACATTCTTCTTTGTCATATCTTTTGAAGTATTTGAACAGTGCTAACTCTAACTTAACTTCATACAGCTAAACATATATACTGTATTCTTTCAGTCTGCCTTCATAAGATTTAATTTGTAGTTTCCTGACCAATTTCACTGCCCTCCTCTGAACCCTTTTTAAAGTGTGGTGCCCAGAACTAGTTATGGTACTAGAGATGTTCAATGCACAATGAAGCAGAATAATTGTGCATTGTGATTTGGAAAATAAACATATCCTGATGCAGCCTAAAAATACATTTGCATTTCTTGCTTTCATATTACACCACACTACTGTTTCATGTTTACTTTTCAGTCAAGATCTTTTTCATAAGTGTTAAATCCAAGCCAGGTATTTTGCATCATGTATCTGTGCATTTGGTTTTACCAAATATTCACACAGTTTATTAACATTCATTATGTTACATTCATCCCATTTCTTTAACTCATCAACATAATTTTTTCACCCGATTTTGTGTCAACTATATTTTGGATGAATTTTTTCTCCAGCTGTTTTTCCAAACTGTTAATAAGATACCTGTGGTGGCATCTTATTTTCTCTGTGCTGGGTTTTCTATTGCCATAAAAAGAACAGAATATTTCCAATGATGGACCAAGGTGGAAGTGATCATTGCTTTTTTGTCTTGGCCCTGCAAATCTCTAAATCCTGAAAATCTGGTCTGAAGGATTTACAATATGAGAAGTACTGTTTGAAACTGTTTGGGATTATAAATACAATATACAAGTCTTGCTATCCATGTGGTACTTATTATAGGTTGGGTTTTTAAAAATCCCTTTGCCATTATTTTTCTTTGCCAGAAAATATTGTGCAGTTTTTTAACATTCTGCTTTGACAGGTGTTAGGAATTTGCTCCTTCATTTTAGATTTAAAAAATGACTAAACTGTATCTGTTTGTGTGCTAAAGTATTATTTTAGTAAATCAGCATGCTATTCGGTAATTAGTGATGATTAAAACTATACATAGTTCTTGACATATAACCAGTTGTTTAAATACCATTAGACGTTATGATGGACTTTTAAAAAGTTACTTACAACTCATCATTGAAATTGCAACTCCTGCATGTGGGTCTGCAGTCATGTGTTTGCATTTTGGGTGCTTGGCAACTGGCTCCCAATTACAACAGGATAGTTGCAGCATCCTGTAGAAAATATAAAAAAAATTAACAACTAAGGTGATTCACTTTACATCCATCATAAAAATGGTTGTAAAATTGAGTGCTTCAACTGTAGATCACAATGATTTATGACCAAGATTCCGGGCTCCATTGGCATTGTAAGTCAAGGAATACCCGTAACAGGGGTGGGTTCTAATTTACCTCGCTGCCGGTTCGCTTCCTCCCGCGCCGAAAAATCTGAAAAATCCCCCCCCCCAAAAAAGCCGAAAAGAAGATGGTGATGCATGCGCAGTGCCGGAAAATCCCAAACAAATTCCAAAAAAAAAAGCCAAAAACAAGATGGCGATGCATGCGCAGTGCCAGAAACTTCGCAGTAGAAAAAAAACCTGGAAAAAATTAAAAAAAAAATAAATTCAAAAAAATTCAAAAAAATTAAAAAAAAAGATGGCGGCGCCCACGGACCAGCACCGACCAAACCGGATCCGTTATGTCACTGTGATGTCACCAGCGTGTCGCTACTGGTTCAGGCAAACCGGTCCGAACCGGGAGGAACCCACCTCTGACCTGTACGCTCATTCAGAAACCAACTGGGAGCAAGTAGAAGCACCTATAGGATTCCAAGTGGGAGAGAAGTTAACTAGAAGTAATTAGTTAATATCTGTTACTCACTCAAAAACATCCACAGTATTGGTAGGGCAGAAGTGAACCTCACTGCCATCATAAACTATACAGAGTTTTCAAGATGTTCCTTCTTCTACATACTAAAACATATTTTAAAAAAGGGCTCTCATGATTAACAGCAACATCAAGGAGTTTTTAATTATTATTTTTCAATGTTTTTCTTGGAATCTCATGTAATATATTTCCTCATAAAACTTCCCCTTTCTTACCTAAATCCTGTTTTGTCAACCATGGCTTGATATTCAAGCCAGAAATTTGAAAATTGGAAATCTATGCTAACACCCAAAAGTGAAATGAGAAGATTTACCTTGGTCCACTAATTCCTAGAGATAATCAGTAAAGATTATTGTACCTTAGAAATATAAGACAAACAGTGAAGATAACATTGCACTTGTTTTTACTTTTCATTATTGTCTCAGTTTTTCTATCTTACATGTTTTATGTGGTTGGAAAAAATTCTGTTTAGGTCTTATCTACTATATGTGTAGGAATGAGAATTAAGCAAACTATACCAATGAAGTTTGAATACAGTATAAGGAGAAAGCAGTATTTCATGTTTCCATTGGGATGGTCCAGAATTAGTTAATGAACTATAAACTTCCATAATGCTGGTTTTCAAAAATACCTTAAAAACCTCATGGAAGGGACGGTGATAGAAAGAGTTCATTTAGAGGATGAATGATTAAATGAGAAAGCTGTACTTAGCAGAGTCATGAATTTTATCCCTCCAAAACCTATTACAGGTGTCCTTGGTGCAGTTAAGTGAAATGTCATGGGATTGTGCCAATTTATGACATCAGTTCTGGCTGCGGTTGTTAAGTGAATCACTGTAGGTCATTAAGCATGATGTCACATTACTGTGACTTGCAACCTCATGCTGGTTTCCCCAATGACTTTGCTTGTGGGAAGCAAAGGGAAAGTTATAAATGGTGATCATGTGACCATGGGCTGCTGACAGCTGCAACTTTGGAGACCAATCATAAGTCTTGCTTTCCAGCTAGATTGTAACTTGGAACTTTGACTGGGTAAATGAAAATTACCTGTATGGGACAACCAGTAGAACTAACTAAATAAGTTTATTTATAAATACCTGCTAATCCACACAGGACAGTCATGGATTAAAATGTATAGACCTCATAGAAGATAATTTCTCATTTTACCCTTTTCCAATGATATCTAAAATTATGTATATTAATCTCTTTTTTGAAAATGCTTTACCTTTTTAATCCTTCTTTGCATTGTTAGCTTTGAAAGAGGTAGCATTTTTACCACTAAGTAAATTGTATTTCTAAGAGAAAAGAAAAAGAGGGAACGTGCCTTTTTCCCCTTCTTTCTTTCTTTCTTTCTTTCTTTCTTTCTTTCTTTCTTTTTTGAACACTTGTGGTGAATCAACTAAGACAAGTCAGAACGACACCACTTCTACTGCAGCCACTATCTGTACTCTTTGCAGATAAAGCCAAGATCTATATGTGTAAGTAATTAAATCAATACAAATAACTTTTGGGTGTCTTGGTGGTAAGAAAAAAAAAGTTGAACTGATAAATTTGAAAACACAATTTGGCAGGCTTATTTCTGCTATGGGCAAGGACAGTTTAAGTCTTTCAGAGATAAGGAGAGAGTGGGGAGAAAAAAAGGCTTTTGAATGTACTTGGTAAGAGAACTCCATCTTTTACTTGTTTATTATGGCATCCTCAAAGGATAGGTTGTCTGAGACTGCAACAAACTACAATTATTAGTAGTATATTTCCTTCCTTTAGAGGACTGCACCAAAGAAGAAATTATTAATATAATGAAATATAATATATAATGAAATATAATATAATGAAATTATAATAATATAATATAATATGATGAAATTATAGTAATATGTGATGCGATGCGATGCGATGCGATGCGATGCGATGCGATGCGATGCGATGCGATGCTATGCTATGCTATGCTATGCTATGCTATGCTATGCTATCTGAAGACTCCTCACATCCTGGACATAAACTGTTTCAACTCCTCCCCTCAGGATGCCACTATAGGGCATTGCATGCCAAAACAACTAAACACAGAGACAGTTTTTTCCCTCTCTATCACTCTGCTGAACACCTAATTACCACAGTACTGTCTTATGTCTAAGGATATTTACCCATGTAGTAGGGCTGTACTACTACTATCCTTCTCATATTTTCTATTATCTTCTCCTATTGGTGTCTTATGATTTATCACAGGGGTGTCAAACTCGCATTGTCACGGCGTCGTCACGTGATGTATCACAATTTTTTCCCCCTTTCCTAAACCAGGCATGGGCGTGGGCAGTGTGTGATGCATCCAGCCCGCGGGCCGTGAGTGATCACTTCATTGTTTGTATGTGCACTGAGAGCTTATGCACCAGAGACAAATTTCTTGTGTGTCCAAATGCACTTCGCCAATAAAGAATATTCTATTCTGTTCTGTTCTGTTCTGTTCCGTTCCATTCCGTTCCGTTCCGTTCCGTTCCGTTCTGCTCCGCTCCGCTCCGCTCCGCTCCGCTCCACTCCACTCCATTCCATTCTATTCTATTCTATTATCATATTCTGTAATATCATAATCTCCCTAGGAATTCCATTAGAGACATTCATCTTTATTAAAAGCCAATGGAATTTTCAGCTGAGTCTAAATGGGGGAGGGGGGGACACATCCTTAACTCTTTTCCTTGGAATAACTTTTACTTAAGACAAGGCTGGTGATATCAGACAGTGTTGGCTGTTTATGGATTCCTTTACAGTGAATTACATCCAAATAATGAGATTTTTTTGTTTGTTTGTTTGTTTCAATGTTGCTTACTTCCTGGACAGAGAAAGACTGAAATCTTAGGTTTTGCTCTTAAATTCCCTTGTTACAGTGCCTAGGTTCAGTGAGGATAACAGCCAAGCTGTAGCAGCATGGTCTGGAACATAATAATTAAAGAATATAAAAATATAAAAATAGAAATTCTTGGGAAATGTTATCTCTGGTTAGGAAGACTCAGGTTATGCTTGGAAAGAAGATTTCAAGGATGGTACAGCATGTTTTCTCTGTTACTCTCAGAAGACTTTCTCTACATAACAATGAGGTTATAGAGATTTTCTTCTAGTAATAGCCTGGGATTAAATATGGAAAGGGAAAGGAATCCCAAACACCTCAATATCATAAGTTTTTTCTTTAAAAAAATATTTTCTTTTTCTCCAGATCCCTGCAAGGTATTTAATTAAAATGAATATTACGGCTATGCAAAGCTTTGAAGCTTTGCTTTGATGATGCTTTGAGTGACGTACCACTTGGAAAGGCTCATTGAAGCTGTGGTGTTGCTCTGCTTTCTGTTGACTTTGAGGCCTCCTCTGGAATGAACAATAGCATGTAGAGATGCCTTTTCCAGCTATTGGGCTGCCAAAGAGGCCACAGAAGTGATATAAAGTGCCACAATGAAGTGAAAGAAGCCATCACTGATCTTAATGAGATGAAAGAATAGAATAGAATAGAATAGAATAGAATAGAATAGAATAGAATAGAATAGAATAGAATAGAATAGAATACAGAGTTGGAAGGGACCTTGGAGGTCTTCTAGTCCAACCCCCTGCTTAAGCAGGAAACCCTACACCACTTCAGACAAATGGTTATCCAATATCTTCTTAAAAACTTCCAGTGTTGGAGCATTTACAGATTCTGGAGGCAAGTTGTTCCACTGATTAATTGTTCTAACTGTCAGGAAATTTCTCCTTAGTTCTAGGTTGCTTCTCTCCTTGATTAGTTTCCACCCATTGCTTCTTGTCCTGCCCTCAGATGCTTTGGAGAATAGCTTGACTCCATCTTCTTTGTGGCAGCCCCTGAGATATTGGAACACTGCTATAATTTCACCCCTAGTCCTTCTTTTCATCAAACTAGGTGTAAAAGCAAACAAAGTAATCAAATTATTTTGCCTTTGTGGCATGAAGCACCTTACAGAAATGAAGATGGCAAATCAAAAAATCAATTGAGTAATATTAAGTCATTATTAGCAAATACTGGATATTAGGCAAATAGAATAGGCTCAAATACCTGGTAACATATTTTATAAAATGTGATATGCGTGAAGTTGAGAGCCAGTGTGGTGTAGTAGTTAAAAGCATCAAACTAGAAACCAGGAAACTATCAGTCTTAGGCACAAAGCCAGCTGCGTGACCTTGGGCCAGTCATTCTTTCTCAGCCCTAGGAAGGAGGTAATGGCAAACCACTTCTGAAATCTTGCCTAGAAAGCTTCAGGGACTAGTCCAGAGAATGGTCAGGAGTCTGAAAACTTGATACACACACACAAGCAAAAGTGTGAAGAATATGTGTGTGTATAATCAGCAACAGTCTGAAGGAACAATAGAACAATTTCTCTATTCCTAACTGCAAAGAAGACTGTGGACAATTCATTCTTGGATGCCTGTTAAATGTTGAGTTTTCAATCATTTTGCAGAAAAGGACTTTAAATACTCGAACCCTTGGATATTGCAGAGCTGTGCATAGTCTGCATAGTCGCTAAGAAATGATCAAGGTTAAAGAAATCCTTTCACCTCACTTAAGGCCTATGATTGAATAGGCTTTTTGATACCTAGGGAAGTTTAAACATCTTCTTTAGGTCTGTGCAGACTATTAAATATTTCTTTGCAGGTGGGAAATTGAAACAGATGAAATAGTTTTTGTTCATTTCCTGAAAATGCTCAAAACTACATTAAACAATTGTTTCAATAAGTATAAATTTGGTGTATTCAGTCTATTAACATTCTCTGTCTTTGGACCATTAATTTATCTGACCTTGCAATTGGCAAGTATATCATCAATTTCTTATTCACTGGTTCTTTTAGAATTGAAAAGTTTTTGCTTGGTTTTTCTTTAAAAAGAAAAATGGTTTCCTTCTTCATAAAGTCCTCCATTTGGTACAGAAACACTGTTACAGCTAAGCTTCGTGGAAAATGCAGTTTGGTGAAAAAAAAACTGAAATAAAATAAAATAAAATAAAATAAAATAAAATAAAATAAAATAGAACTTGCTGGGAAGGAAGAAACTTGCTTTTTCCCTAGCTGATAGATTGCCTGCTCTCAAGAAGATTAAAAGAATTTCTCAATATTAGGAAAACAAACAAATAAAATGCTCTATGACCCAGAGCAAAGTAGCCTATAATTTCCAAGGACATATTTGGAATAAAACAATACTGCATTTCTAGAAAAATATCACCACAGGGAATAGATTTTATTATTTTATTTTATTTTATTTTATTTTATTATTTTATTTTCCAGGGGGGAAATGTTCTTGATTGCGGGATATGTTCTTGATTGTTAAGCCAAGTATCTTGAGGATTACAGTGGCTATACAGGTCCTCGACTTACAAGAGTTCATTTGGTGACTATTTGAAGTTACAATGGCACTGAAAAAAGTGACTTATGACCATTTTTCACACTTATGACTGTTGCAGCATCCCCATGGTCATGTGATTTACAGCCAGATGCTTGACAACTGGTTCTTATTTATGACGGTTGCAGTGTTCTGGCATCATGTCATCCCCTTTTGCAAACTTCTGACAAGCAAAGTCAATGGGGAAGCCAATTCACTTAACAAATGTGTTATTAACTTAACAAGTGCAGTGATTCACTTAACAAGAAAAGTCATAAAATGGGGCAAAACTCACTTAACAAATTTCTCACATAGCAATATAAATTTTGGGCTCAATTGTGGTCATAAGTCAAGGACTACCTGTGGTTATAGTTACAGTTAATTGTTTGAGTTATCGTGGTAGTAGGGATTGTTGTGAGGACTGTTGGTATCTTCTAACTTACTGTCTGATGGTACTTCTCTACTGAGCTTGGTAAATCAGTCTTGGTAAAGCATCAGACTTGTTAAAGCTTGGTAAAGCATCATAGATAAACTAGCTACAATCAACCTTGTGAAGGTTGATTGTAGCTAGTTTATCTATGATGCCTTATATCAGTCTCTGTGCTTTGTAATGGAGAGAATATTAAAGATGTTCCAGTTTCAGATATTGGTTGCACATCCAGTTGCTTTTCCGGGTCTTTTTGAGTATGAGATGCAATGTGTAGCTGATCTATCTCCAGTTGTGATAGCAGTTCCCTCTTCATTATGTTGAAGCATTGAGTAGCTATTTCTCATTGTGAATACAGCAGGGGTGAAATGCTCCCGGTTCGCTCGTGCCTGTCAGTTGCTGTAGAGCCGGTCGCCAAGGTAGCGCGAGGCTCTGCCCACCCACCCGGATGCCGCCATTTGGGTTCTTTTACCCTCTGCACATGCGCAAAGCATTCAGTGCATGCGCAGAGGGTAAAAAAACCCAAATGCCGGCGTCCGGGCGGGTGGGTGGAGCCTCGCGCTACCTTGGCGACCGGCTCTATGGCGACCGACAGGCACGAGCGAACCGGGAGCATTTCACCCCTGGAATACAGGTCTTCTATCCATCCATAGTTCCCTCATACATTTCGTATATCACCTCTCATTGGGTCTGCTGTTGTAGTAGCATTCCATCAGTTCCAGATTTTCTTCTCTCATCCAGGTATAGTTTGTTCCAGTAGCCCACTTATCATCAGATTGTCCTCATTCCTCAACATATGAGGTGGATCTCGTTAATCTGGGCAACATCTGAACTGGCATGACTCTTCTAGTTCATGTTATTGTCGTATTTTGATGTAGGCAGGTGAATGTTAAAGGGTCTTGGTTCAAAGACCCCTATTGGTAAAGTAGGTACCAGCTGGGATTTGAACCCTGGTCTCCTGCTTCAAAGGCAGTGCTTTAACATGATGCTATCCACTAATAGCAATAGCACTTAGACTTATATACCACTTCATAGTACTTTACAGCCCTCTCTAAGCAGTTTACAGAGTCAGCATATTGCCCCCAACAATCTGGGTCCTCATTTTACCGGCATTGGAAGGTTGGAAGGCTGAGTTAACCTTGAGCCTAGTGAGATTCGAACTGCCAAACTGCTGGTAATCGGTAGTCAGCAGAAGTAGCCTGCAGTACTGCATTCTAACCACTGTGCCACCACAGCTCTAACCACTACACAATCCAGCCACTACACACACACAATATATATAGTGTTATAATGTAAGACATTATAATGACTTTTATTCTATAGCATCTTTTTTTTTAATGGCAATTAATAGCTCTACCTTCAAGATTAGTAATGGGGAACTTTTTTATGAATCTGCTTTCACAGTGGTTCATGGAATCTCCTAATCTTTGCTCAGAAATGTCATACCACGATGTACAAACAAGCTATATGAGAGATAATGCTATTTCAGTCCATTATGCCCCATGTGAAAACTGGAAATTAGGAAGAGAAATTCTGTGTTTAATGAACTGACCTTATTACTGAACAAACTCTTCCTAGGCCTCTGGGCTCAATCTGCTACAGTGTATTATAAAATAAATCCAGATTGCTTTCGTTTTCTGCTTCAGTAGGTAATCCTTTACTATGACTAACAAAGGCAGAGAACACAGAGGGGAAAAAAAATTCCTAACAGCATTTTTCACAAATGAAAGACATCATATTTCTCTCTGGGAGCATAAAGATGCAATGATAAAGCTTGTGACTCCCTAAACTGCCTGAAATAAATAACACATAAATGATACATTCAAAGATACGAAGTAGATGTGCTCCAGCTCAGAATGCATAGCGGTGAAATACTAAAACCATCTGTGATTAATTCATATTAAATATTCCTGTTCTGGGAAATGCTCCCAAATTTATTCCAGAAGGTTCTACTCGGGTTTCTTGCCTTTCTTTAAGGAAGGGTTTCCCCCCCAATTATTTTCATCAGGATATACTTTGTCTGAAATTATGGATATTATTTTCCCTCTCTGGATACATTCTGGCATGAAGAGAAAGCAGTTGTCTTTCCTCTTCCCCTATTCAAATCTTTAGGCAAGGAAAACTGTCATCAGATAATACTTAAATAGGGTAAATTCAAAATACGACACAATCTGGTGGGAATAGTTGGAATAGATGGAAGTGAATTAGAAATAATATATCAAACTGCCTTTATAAGGAGATGATAAGACAAAAGTAAGCCTTACTTCCATTAGTCAAGTGATGATTAAGAGAATATATGTAGCTCAGAACTGAACTATACCATCCATGGTGCTGTCTCAGCTTGGTTGTTTGCTTGCAAATGTTTCATAACCCAACTCGGTAACATCTTGCTTCCTGTTTATACACAGTAGCTTGTCTTGTCAGTATTGGTGTGGGTTTGGTTTTCTCCTTGTAGTTCCTTGATTGGAGTATTATTTTATTTTCTACCTGATTATTTGTCTGCTTGATTGTTTGTCTTTGTCTCCTTGGTAGTTCATTGTTGTTTTTTATTTGATTGTTTGTCTGATGTTAATTCCTGGTTATCTGGGTGTAGACTGCTAGATTGATTGATGAACAACAACTAGCAGTCAGAAGTCAAAATGAAACTCTCTAATCTCACAACATGTGTACAGACTCAATCATAGTTTCAACTGGAAAACTGTGAGCATACTAGACCAAGCTAAATCCAAAACCACTAGAGAACTCAAAATGTGGCACTTAGACACATTAACTGTCTCATAGAGATAAACCACATTTCCACACCATTCAAAAGAGACAATAAAAAAGCTAAGAAGGAAATAAAAAGACCAGAAAACATCTTCTCTAGCAATCAAGAGGCAATCAATCAAACAGACAAACAATACTCTAAATAAGGAAGTTCCAAGGAGAAAAACCACATCCCCACCAACACTGGCAGGACAAGCTGTTGTACATAAACAGGGAGCAAACCCACTTGCATGATGATGTTATGTAGTTGGGTAATGAAGCATCTGCAAGTGAACAACCAAGCTCAGAGAACACCAAGGATTTCACAGTTACCATAGATTAGTCTGCATATTCAATATCAGACTAGAATAGAAAGACGCAAACACAAAATTTTAAAACATTTGCTTTGCTCCCTAAAATTACATGTCTATATAATTGTTTCTTTCTGTTGGATTTTTCTTTTATTCTTTATTAGCTTTTTAAAAATTCTTTATATTTGTGTTATCTTTATTAAATAATAATAATAAAAGAATTCAGTGAGACTATCTCCTAAATAAGTGGGCATAAAATTCCATCTTTTTTCACAAATCATTTTAAAATGCTACCTGTACATT
Organism: Thermophis baileyi; assembly: GCA_003457575.1. Taxonomy (NCBI): domain Eukaryota; kingdom Metazoa; phylum Chordata; class Lepidosauria; order Squamata; family Dipsadidae; genus Thermophis; species Thermophis baileyi. Next base: position 1,353,136 of record QLTV01001697.1, on the reverse strand, counting down.
CTTGCAGGAAGCAGAACCACACTGAATTTCTTTGATGTCTGGCTCTCCACATTTCAGTAGATGAACATTCTGATCTAAGGCAGGGATTCAATTAAAAAGGAAATGCTCTTCTTAGTACAGAAAGCCAGAAGCATGTGTCTGAGAAATTTTTCAAAACATACAAATATAAATATACTGTAGGAATCAAAATCTTGTTCCATTTTACCATGATACCCTTATTTGATTCTGAAATCAAACAATTTATTATACATATATATACAGCATCCACCCCTCGCATACCCTTATCTATATATATAAAAGCCAAATACCACTCACTCATCATGAAATCTCCAGAACTGTAAAGCCTACAAACTTGAAACTTGGCACGTATGTTCCTCTTGGCTTCTAGGTGCTCGCTAAGAAAGGATTTTTCAAAATGACCATCAAATCATTAGTATTTCTTATACAGTATTATATTAACACGCTCTGATGCTAAGGAGTTAGATGTTTTAATCCCCCTTCCCACCTGAAAAGAACTCTGTTCCAACTGCCAGTTGCCTTATATTAACACGCTCTGATGCTACCCCTTTGCTAAACTGGACGTGGGCGTGGCCAGCGCATGACTCATCCGGCCTGTGGGCTGGGAGTTTAGACATTCTACTCCCCCTCCCCACCTGAAAAGAACTCTGTTCCAACTGCCAGTTGCCTTATAGTAACATGCTCTAATGCTAAGGAGTTACACATTCTACATAATTTTTCAAGCTTTAAGTGTCAATGTATCAAGCCCAATCGTAACTACTCATTAATAGTTTCATAGTGAAGCACTGGTATCCAGCTACTAGTACAGTATAAAGAGATATTATCTGTTATAAGAGAGAGGTACTTGCTTCTCATACATAGAAGAAGCATGCCAAGAAACAGCATGCTGTACTTTGCACAGTAGTTATGCGCAAATTTATATGTACATGAGAGATGTCTCTAAGTTTCCCACAGCAGGCAGTGGGATACACAAATATGATTGCCTGATTGCTCATTTTCCTGATACTAATTTTACTTCTCTCTTTTTCCACATCAATTTACATTATTTAAAAAACCCAAAATGCATATTTAATTTTGTGTGCATTTCCACTAATACACACATATACATCTACACATAATTTTACTTTGCATAGCCATTTTCAGCAAACATTTCCCGTAACAGACCTTTTGGTGTGCATTTTTCATGTATGTGTGTTTACAACATCAGTTGAAAAGTTTCCAGTGTTTATAGGGCACTGAGAAAAAAAAAAACAGGTCTAGTCTGTTACTCTGCTTTCTGTGGTAGGAATGCTCTTCCCACAAGCTATTTTTATCTCTGGCAGTGAGTTCAGTAGATAATTCTGCCATGAAACAGACATCTCTTGCAATCTCCCTTACTGTTCTACCCAGTTACCCTTAACCTCAGAATTGATTAGGAACTCTATTTGGTTTCAGTCAAACTAAACTTGGTGAACCATTCTTCATCTTAGCAATTGCTCCTGTGCAAAAACAAAAGAGCTCATCAACTGGTGAATTAAGCTTATAGCTTCAAACAACTACTCTTTTCATCTTGAAAGACAGCATAGTCTTGTGGGCTTTTTTTAAACAGAGGGACAGCTTTTTTTGTATTATTCAATGAGAACTAAGGATCTAATTCATCTTTTGCCTGGTCTACTTCCATTTGGCTTTTTCATAGAGTTATAAGGAAGAATCACAGTAAACCTTCAGCCCACAGGCATATTATAGTGCATCATGATTCTTATTTCTCCTTCTGCTTTTTCCCCAGGCTATGATGATGATTATGTGCCATCAAATAGGTGTCAACTCTTAGTGACCACATAGATAGATATTCTCCAGGATGATCTGTTCCTTCAAGCCTTCCAGCAGTTCTTTTTCTTTTATTTCTCTTTCTTTCCCCCCTCTCACCAGGCTGAAAATGGAAAATAGCTTCAAGTTCTCATCAACAACTGACAGAATGCTTTTTCCCTTAAGATAGCTCTCTCTGAAAAAGTAGAGAATGTTTTAAAGTCTTGGAGAAAGAAGGGCCAATCTTTCCCTAACTCTGTAATATTCCTTTAAAAAAAAATCATATAGATAATGTTTAAAATAGCTTATAGTGATATCAATGTAAAGTATGCAATAACTTCTAGAAAAGATTTTGCTGAATAGGAAAGGGCTAAACCTTCCCCATCACTGAAGCAAGTTAAAATACCAGACTATGCTGCAATTCAGTTTTAAAAAGTAATAATGAAAATCACCAAAAAAATAATAATTAGGTCACAGCCACTAAGAGCTTGTATACTATACAGAAACAGAAAAAAAGAAAGATGCATTACTGAACAAAAAACAACTTACAAGCTGATAAATAAAAGTTGCACAATAAAGTTATTGAGTGCAGTTATTAACACAAGCCTGAATACAAAGATATCTTCCTCTCAGCCATACATACATGCATTTTTCAAGGCCCTGAATTAGCTTTAATTTAGCTTTACTGTGGGATAATTTAATATTGGTAATTGATATATTTCCCTGGCTTTGTTTCCCCCCTACCCAGTGTAAGCTACCTATGGGAAAAACCACCACTAATTCTTCTCCTTAAAGTATGTTCAAGCAGGTTTGGGCAAGAAAGGGTGGGTTGGTGGATGCCTGGGATAGAGCCTCTGCACCACTAACCTGTCATACAGAGTATTTGTGAATCAAGGTCTACCAGTCTTCTGGAAGCCCAAGTCTACCAGCCTTCTGTAAGTGTGGTAAACTTCTGTCCAAAATTAGCCTGACTGATCAGTGCAGCAGAGGAGAGGTGTTCATTGAAGATTAGTTTTCCAGGATGCTACTGTACAGGTAAAGTAGGAAGAAACAGTAGAAAGAGATAATTGGAAGAGTGTCTGGAATTGCCAAGAAGGATTTGTGTAAAGGATCTGAACACAAGACAAATCTACTAGTCTTTTGAAAGATGACTGAGCATAGGTTTCATAACAAGTCTAGTGGTCTTCCAAAAGACCAGGTACCAGTATGGATTTTGCTGCAGCCTAAGCCAAAATGGTAATGTTGACTATTTTCTTTAAAATATTCATTAAAGTTGTACAGAGTTGGAGTCTAGTTGCAGTCGTTTGTTCAATTTGGCTAATCAGTCCAACCAATAATTCCTATCAACTTAGAAAATTGAGTCAATGCAATGCTTTGATTTGAATTGTCAAATATGTTTGGATATATCCAGTTTGATGAATTGCTTTGACTTTCAATTTGATTATGAAACTTGGTTTGCTTCAGGCTTTCAGTCAAACTGACTTTGAATTGAAGTTTCTAATCAAAGCTTTGAGCAGTTCTATTATTCATTCACATCCATGGGTCCTAAATAAATTTCTCATTTTACATTGGTTAAACCTTTTCCATTCACCATGCTTCTCAGAAAAAATAATAATTACATAGATGCTTGTTTGCAAATATAATTATAGTTCCTGATTAGATAAAACAAACAAATACAAAGCCCTTATCATAAGTAAATTCAAATACCATAATGTTATCTATTGAATTCAGAAAAGTAAGTCCCATGGAACATAAGTTTGATATGTTTCCAGAACATACAAATGTCCAAGTACAAGTAATATTTGGTCAAACCAACTCAGAACAAAATGGGTTATTCAACCTAAAATTGATAGACTTTTCCTGTTCCTTAAGTTTGCCAACCATGCTGCTCATGAAGTGGAAACATAATCAATATTGAACATAGATCCAAACAATAGGACATGAGGTGTGATCTTCATATTTAAATGTTTAGTTATTGCCATAGGTTTTTTCATCCAGCAAGATAGAAAGCATCCATATTTCTCAGAGGTAGCCAACTGAACATCTTTGCTTTCTGTGTAACAATTCTATGGTTCTGTTTGGTTTGTTGTTTTTCTTAGAAGAGTTGCCCTAGCCCAGTGGTTCCCAACCTTTTTTTGGCCATGTCCCACCTAAGCATCTCTAAAATCCTGATGCCTCCCCCCCCCATGACATATAATTCTTACTAGGAGGAAGGAAGAAAGGTCATTAACTTGGTTTAAACAAGGTTCCAATTGCCCCCATTAAAAATCAAATTCCCCCACTAAAAATCAAATTCCACCCCCCCCCGTGGGGTGTGGGAACCACGTTGGGAACCACTGCCCTAGCCTAATACTGGATTCATTTTACCTGGTGTAAATTGAACCAATAGTCACAAGCAAAGAAACTGAGTTTCAATCCTTCATTGCTGCACAAAATTAAAGAGAAGTATGCTCAACATCCAAGTCCAAATAAAGTGTGTCTGCTGATATTCAACACACTGTTTTTATATAATAAAACTGCATATACTGTACACATCAGAATATCCTGATAGTTCATCACTTGTTCCTGATTTAGTGAAGTCATATTCTTCACTATACCCTAACATCCCATAATAAGCATGGGGATACACTTACTGTAATTAGATAAGTGGTTGTGTTTTTTAATATGCTAATGATGAACTTGTTACCTCTGGACCTTTGCCCAGACTTTCTTGACCACGGCTTAAGCAAAATGCCACATTACCTTTCCTTGTTCCAAATAATGGGCCCATTTGCAAAATTATTTAGCCCTATTACAGACCCTCAATCGATCACCGAGCCAAGGGTGGGGAAAGATGGCTCTTTTATGACTTGTGGACTTCAACTCCCAGAATTCCTGAGCCAATCATGCTAGTTCAGGAATTCTGGGAGTTGAAGTCCACAAGTCATAAAAGAGCCATCTTTCCCCACCCCTGATGTCCTAGACTAACCCTTCCTGTAAGTGATCATTAGTTTCTTCTGATAAGTGTCAAGGTAGGTGTTAACTAACTGTTGATTTTAACAATATCAAGCAAAGCATAGACAAAGTGATTAAAATAGCTCTGACCAAAGCAAATTCATAACTTATAAAATCTCTTAACAGTTTGTTAGCAGGTTAATAACCTAAACACTCAGAAGTACTGAAAAACCTGCTGTTTGAAGAGTTGCATATTCATTTTCTCTCCTCATAAACTTGGGCTTTCAATTCAGAATCTTGCTAGACTACGTGCAAAGACTACAAAGAACCTCCCAACAATCTTACTTCACTTTTATTAGATTTTTATCCCACTATTTTTTTTAATTGGATATTTCATGCTGGCAAATCTTTGTACTACTACTGCCTCCTATTTTTCCCATGACTGCAACTCTGTGAAGTGGGTTGGGCTGAGAGAGAGTCAGTCACCCGGCTGGCTTTCATGCCCAAAGGAGCCCTAGAACTCACAGAATCCTACATTCTAGGCCAGGGGTGTCAAACTCTCATCGTCACGGTGTCGTCATGTGATGTATTGCGACTTTTCCCCCTTCGCTAAACTGGGCATGGGCGTGGCCAGTGCGTGACACATCTGGCCCGTGGGCCACGAGTTTGACAGCCCTGTTCTAGGCCAATACCTTCAATAATAAACCCAACTGACTCTCAGCTTCATTAGCAGCTATTAGAGCCTACTCTATATGGGAAAAAGTGAACTTCTGGTACTTGTGTTCTAAGCTTGATGTACCAAAATTGGCACTTGCCTTGTTATGGCACTGATTTGACATTCATTATACTTGTAGATGCATTTGAGGGACTGAAACAGGTTGCAGCTGCAGTCATGCAGACATATTTTTCCCCTATCCCTCTCACTCAGGCATTCATGCATTCATAGGCATCCAAGATGGTGTTCTGGTTGCCTGGCTAATTGAGCCACACCCTGGTGTTTTCAAGGATGTCTATAGGCATCTCAACCCAGACACTTAGCTTAGAAAAGCAAACACTAAGATAGAGTGAAAAAGAGGGCGATGTGGCAGGAAAGGTGAAGGTAAATGGCCTGCAGACAAGGAAGCAGAGATTGGCAGCTATTATAAGCTGGTAAGAGGACCTTCATTCAACAGTCAGGACCTCAAGCTATGATGAGCAGCATATCCTGGTGGGAGTTCTGCCTGAAGATTGAAGCTTTTCTGGGAACTCAGTAACAACTAAAAAGGAACCACTACACTGAAACAGCACCTCATCTCAACTATTGTAAGAACATTAGGAAAAAGGTAAACGTTGTACGGGTAGTACTCGATTTACGACTGTTTGTTTAATGATGATCCAGAATTGTGATGGTCTCAGAAAGGTTTTAAAGAATTTCTGGCCATTGCAAAAAGCTGCACCAGCTCACCCACCTACCCCTTCAGTCACAGGATCATGATCCGGGTCAGGGGTGAAATGCTCCCAGTTCGGGCGTGCCTGCGGGTTGCCGGACAGCCGGTAGTGATGGAAGCGGGAGACTTCGCCCACCCGCCCAGAAGCCTCCATTTGGGTTCTTTTATCCTCTGCGCATGCACAAAGCATGCTTGGCTTGTTTTAGTAATAGGCCCTGTAATACTGCTGGCTTTCCAAGAAAGTCAATGAAGAAGTCACCAGGGAAGATTGCAAGCTGCTGCCACCTGCAGCAAATAAGTAAACATTTTCAGTTTATTACAATCCTTATCTCTGGGGGTTGGTTGAAAGAGCTTCCTGCCAAGGGGAACTGAATTCCTTTGGTAGGGCCCAGAGACAGAACACAAATTCTGAAGATTGGAGTTCTGTTGCTGCACCTTGCCGAAAGAGTTTCCTTTCATATATGGAGGGGAGAGGAACTCCTTTGGTAGGCAGCTCTTTCAGCCAGCCGCCAGAAGGAGCTGAAATCATAGCAGAAATCAGAGAGGCAGAATGGTAAGATAAGGACATGGGTTGGCAGGCACTATACAAGTGTCTCTCCACTCAAGACTTTAATTTGAAGTGAGTATTAACAAAATAAACATTAAAAGGCTGAGTATGAAGGACATGTTTAAGTAGCAATGTCACCTTGCAAAGCTGAGAACGGTGAAATTGACTTAGATTGCTAGAGCAATAGCCTGTTGTTGGGAAAGGTATATTTTGCAATAAAGTATTTTGTGCAAATTTGCTATGTTTTGGTGTTTTTAGTCCATGGAGAGCAAATAACCTCACAACACATTTAAATCATTTTTCATAATATAATTTCTGGTAGTAATGACACATACCAAGTAAACTATTTTTCAGAGGAATAAGAGAAGTATTTTAATAGGCATTTTGCCATCCTTCACAGTTAAAGTATAATTTGTTTTCTATTTTTTTCTCATTGTATATCACTACTGTTTTATTTATTTGATTAATTTTGTGTTAGGTGAAACTCTTTTGGATCATAAACTCAACAGTAATCATGCTCAGTGAGTTGAACTGAGTTTATCCCCATAAAGTAGCCATTCAACCATTGCTTCGACCACCTAATTTTTTCTCTTATTTTTAACATATATTCAAGCCATCTTATTAGTTAATAGACAATGCTGTCCACACTTAAATTACGCAGGAAAAAAATGTATATGAATGATGTACAAAAATAAAAACCCGCAATTTAAAATACTCTAGGCCTACTTTACATGAAACATTGAATTGTTGATCTTTGATTGTAATAAATTGAAAATATTTAATTATTTGCTGAAGTTTATTTTTAAATAGCAGTGTATCCTTTCTAATTCTTTATCACAAACCTTTTTGTGTTATGCAGTGAAGTGACTGTTGTGAAGTTTTCAGTTTACATTAGTGTAGTGTTGCATACAAACTGTAATACAGGTAGTCTTTCCTTAACAGTAATTTGGACCAGGAACTTTGCCACTAAGCAACACTGTGATAAAAGACAACATCACATGACTATGCCAATTGACAGCAGCAGTTCCAGTTTTCAGTATTTGTCAAATCCCATGTGATCATGAAATCCCATGATCACTAACAATTTCCTGCCAGTTTCCCTATTGACTTTGCTTATCAGAAGCCAGCAGTGAAGGCTGAAGATGGTAGTCGTGTGACCACACAATGCTGCTACATCATAATTGTGAGCCAAAAGTCATGCGTCTGAATTGTGATCATGTAACCACAGGGACGCAGCAAAGGTTGTGTCATGCCCCCGATGGAGCCTGAATCTGTGGGGGAAGATGAGCTGGAACTGGAGCCGACAGAGATTGAGGGGGTGGCTTTGTTGGCTTTGGAGGAAAATGGGGAAGGGCAGGTTCCAGTCAGGCGAGGTCCTTTCAGGATTAGGACAGCTTGTAGGCAGGGAGGAACAGGGGCAGGATGACCAAGAGAGGCTAAACAGTGAACATGAGAGACAGAGGTCAGGCGATGAGCAAGGACCACCCCCTCCTGAACTGAGAGTACCGAGAATGAAGAGAAGGTGAAAACAGCGCAGACTGAGCAGGCTACTTGGGAGAAAAGTGCCCCATCCCTCTTCACAAGGCACACCTGGAGAATGAGACTTAAGGAGATGCTATGGGGAGGGGCATTTGTTGGGAACAAATGCTGAATTCCTTAAGTGTTGAGTGCTGATGTTTGAACTTCTTTGGATTCCTTGCAATCTTTCTGGCTTTCTGGACTAATTACCTGGATCCTTTGCTTCCTGAACTCCTTGATTTGCCCTGCTGGATTTATTGCTGTGCATCCGTGGTGTATACAGCACTGGGCTGGACTATTTGCAGCCAGAGGCTGCTTGAGGTGTGTGTGGGTGTTTGTCATCGTCATTTTGTTCTGTTGTGGGAACAAAAGGTGCGCTCTGATTGGTTGCGCATCAGATGGTGCCGAGTATAAAAGAGTTGTCAAAGTACCGAGCCGCTGCTGTTGTTGTGAGCCAAGCAGCCGCCGGTTAGCCTTACTGTTAGCCGCAATAAAGCCTGTTAGCTTATTTACTGTCTCGCCTCAGTCTGTCAGCCCTTGGACAGGGATAGATCAATTGGCAATGAAGGTGGGATTCGTCCCAAGACTAAGGCACTAGATGAGAGCTGGTCACAGAGCTAGTCACGAAACAAGAGCTGTCACTATCTCGAGCTGGAGTCAAAAAAGGCAACGATAAGTCATATTACCTCACAACGATCCAAAATTTTGAGGGCTAAGGTGCCAATCCCTGACAAGAATGGCAACAATACCCTCTTTTGCTGCCTTTAGTCCAGTGACAGAAACATAGGACACATACCTAGATAAATTTGAGTGCTTTCTGTTAGTAAACGAGTACACAGAAATCTCAAACAATAGGAAAAAGGCATATTTTTTAACTTTTTGTGGAACTGAGGTGTTCAAAATGGCTAGAAACTTGCTAGCACCCCAGAAAATTCATTCCGTGGCATGGGAGGTATTACTGGCAAAATTAAAAAGCCATTACTCCCCAATGCCATCCATAATAGCCAGGCGACATACATTTTACCATAGGAATGAAAAAGAGGGCAAAACTATTAATCAATATATTGCCTCACTACGAGCCTCAGCCCTCTACTGCGAGTTTCAAAACCTAGATAATCCCTTACATGACAGACTTGTATGTGGTATAAGAGATCTCCATTTTACAGCGTCACCTACTGACCAAAACGGAGCTACCATTGCAGCTAGCTTTAGACGAAGCTCGGGCTGCAGAGCTGTCCAACAAATCAGCTACTGAAATTCAACAAACGAACACCTCAGGTTTTACCGCCAAAACGGAATCAATCCATTCTGAAGCAATAGAAATGGAGGGAGACACAAACGAAGAAGAAGATGTTCACTGTCTCAAGTTGCCTAACAATAGCAGTGACACTAAAGAAAAGCCAACGTTTCAAAATGCATGCCTCAGCTGTGGAGGGAATCACCCCCGCTCAGCCTATAAATTCAGAAACACCGACTGCCTGCATTGTGGATGAAAAGGACACGTCACAAGAGTTTGCAGAGCTCCTCAATGCACAATGATGCCCTCAGCGAGAACACCATTCATAAGAAAAACTCCCTTTAAAAAAAAAACAGGAGAGAAGACTGCTTCACAATTACAAAAGATAGATATCCTGCAGAATCAGTAATTGGGCAAGCCAATAGTAATCGCAAGAAAAAAAATTCTCACTATTAGAGTAGAAGGACCCCCCTGCAAAATGGAAGTGGACACAGGGTCATCTATGTCCCTGATGTCCTGGAGCACCATCAAACGATTGGTTCCAAAACTTTCCAAAAAATTGATTAAGCCATGCCACCTTAGAGTTTACCAAGGAAGGAACATTCCCATCCTTGGTACAGGCAAATTTCAAATACAATTTAAAAAGTTCACAGGGCGGCTTCCCCTCGGTATAGTAGAAGAGTCCCTCCCAAGCCTTTTGGGACTTGACTGGTTTGACTCACTAGGCTTAGCAGTCTCTGGCATCAACCACGTCACCGAACCAGACATATCCAGCTTAATCAAAGAGTTTGAAACAGTATTTGAAGACGGTCTGGGTAAGTACACTGGCAACCTTCTTTCATTTAATTTAGACCCCCAGGTAGCACCCATCCACTTAAAACCAAGGTGAGTACCATTTGCCCTCAGGGCTAAGGTAGACGTGGCCTTAGACAAACTTTTAGAACAGGGAATCCTAGAGGCCGTAGACCATGCTAAGTGGGAGATGCCTATTGTAACACCAGTTAAACCAGATGGTTCTGTGAGAATATGTGCTGACTATAAGTGCACGTTAAATCGAGCACTTCAGCAAAGTGCCTATCCTGTGCCTGTAGTACAGCACTTATTACACTCATTAGGAGAGGGTAAGATTTTTGCAAAATTGGATTTAACACAGGCTTACCAACAAATTTCTGTGGACGCACCTACTGCTGAGGCACAAACAATTGTGACTCATAGGGGGCCCTTTAAGTGCCATAGGTTACAATTTGGAGTTAGTGTGGCCCCTGGCATCTTCCAAAGTTTGATGGAAAGGTTACTCCAGGGCATCCCAGGTGTCATATCTTATTTTGACGACATACTGGTGTCTGCAACCAACCTAACAGAATTGAAAGAACGCCTAAGGGCAGTTTTACTGAAATTTAAAAAAGCAGGCCTAAAGTTGAAAAGTGAAAAATGCCAATTGGCTGTGGCCAAAGTAGAATTCTTAGGATACAGGATAGACGCATCAGGCCTATATCCCACTACAACAAAGATAAAAGCTATCCAAGAAGCCCCCACACCCAAAAATAAGATGGAATTACAAGCATTTTTGGGTCTCATAAATTTTTATAGCCTATTCCTGCCCCACAAGGCATCAGTCGCTGAGCCATTGCATAGATTGCTGGACACAAAACAGCCATGGCACTGGGGCAAGAAGGAAAAGGCTGCCTTCCAGGCAGTAAAAAGCCTTCTAATGTCACAAAGTTTATTGATCCAATATAATGAAAGATTACCTTTAGTGCTGGCTTGTGATGCCTTGCCCTATGGCGTTGGCACTGTACCTAGCCACAAACTACCAATGGGAGTAGAAGCACCCTTTGCAATTTTTTCAAGAACCCTGTCTAAGACTGAAAGGAACTATAGTCAAATTGATAAAGAGGCATTGGCATTAGTCACTGGTGTCAAAAGGGTATTTGTATGAGTATTTGTATGGTCGAAGTTTTGGCCTGATTACAGACCATAAAACGTTGTTGGGGTTGCTTTCAGGGGACCGTCAAACACCCCAAGTCCTTTCACCATGCATGACCAGATGGACTGTTTTCCTGGCAGCCTACTCTTATTCATTAATACATAGGCCAGGGAAACATCTTAGCCATGCTGATGCATTAAGCCGATGCCCTTTACCCATTGAGGTAGAAGACCCAGCACCTGCACACACAGTTCTACTCATCAGAGATCTACAGTGCCCTTTGACTGCAGCCGATGTAGCAAAGCACTCTGCTAAGGACCAGGTGATTTCCCTGGTAATGGACTGGGTTAAAAGAGGCTGGCCATCCAAGACAGTGGGGGAAGAATTTAAACCACTCAAGGCAAGACAGCACGAACAGTCCACTATGTAGGGATGTTTACTGTGGGGAAGCAGGGTGGTTATCCCAGTCCCATTGAGGAATCAAGTCCTGACAGCCCTACATGAGGGACACCCAGGGATAGTGCGCATGAAGGCACTGGGACGAAGTTATGTGTGGTGACCCAATATGGACCAATCTATCACAGATTGGGTCTCCAGCTGCCAAAACTGCCAAGAATCCAGGTCAAATCCACCCAGGGCCCACCCCACAGAATGGGAAAGACCTAGGGCACCATGGTCTCGTATTCACCTTGATTTCGCAGGGCCAGTGCAGGGTCAAATGTTTCTAGTGGTGGTAGATGCTTATTCCAAATGGGTGGAAGTGATACTGATGGCTTCTACCACTACGGAAGCGTTAATCAGGGCCCTTAGATCCCTATTCACTACCCATGGACTGCCAGACATATTAGTCTCAGACAATGGACCACAACTGACAGCAGGACCGTTTGAATTATACCTGGCAGGGCAAGGAATCAGACACGCTTTAATTGCTCCATTTCACCCCTCTAGTAATGGATTGGTTGAAAGAACCGTGCAGTCTGTCAAAGAAGCTTTAGCCAGGTTGGGCACAGGGGACTGGCCCACAAAGGTAGCTAAGTACCTTCTCCTACAACATGCCACTCCCTGTCCTGAAACCAATCAAAGCCCGGCCGAGATATTAATGGGCCAGAGAATAAAGACTAACCTGGATTGGTTACATCCCAACTATGCCCCAGAGAAACCTATGGACTCCACAACTAAGGTCAGGGAGTTTCAAAAGGGGGATTCGGTTTATGCAAGAAATTACTCTGGCCACCCATTATGGTTAGCAGGTGAGATTGTAGGAGTGACTGGTCCCCGATCATACAGAGTGATACTTGAAGATGGTCGAATGTGGCGTTGCCACATTGACCAATTAAGGGGCTGTTGGGGCACCAAGGCAAACCCACAAGCATTTGAGGCCCCGCCAAATCTACTCGACATAAGTTCAATCACAGATAAGAACGACGGCGCTGAACCCGGAGATGACAAGGCAAGAAAAGAAATAAACTTACCAGAGGGCTTAGACTTTGTTCCAGCGTTGCCGACTACCGAAGGAGTAGGAGAGCAATCTCCGGCCATTCCAGAGACATCAGCAGTGAAAACACCCGCTCTGACTCCAAGCAGAGGACTTCGCAGATCTGAGAGGACCCAGCCTTCCTCCAGGACTACGAATGCACCAACTGATGATGGAGGAGTGCTGCGTCCTGCTTCCAGTCAGGTCCGTTTGCCGTCACGGGAACAAAAGGCGCGCTCTGATTGGTTGCGCATCAGATGGCACCTAGTATAAAAGAGCTGTCAAAATACCGAGCCGCTGCTGTTGTTGTGAACCAAGCAGCCGCCAGTTAGCCTTACTGTTAGCAGCAATAAAGCCTGTTAGCTTATTTACTGCCTCACCTCAGTCTGTCAGCCCTCGGACAGGGATAGATCAACTTTGCTCTGGGACTTGCCAGAAATGTGGGAGCATTTGGGGAAACTTGGAGCAATAAAGGGGCGGTTTGAACTGCCAGCTGCCTGTGTTATCTCTGTGCTGTGCCCTGGGTCATCACAGGTTGTAACTATGAAGTCTGGTTGTAGGTCTCCACTTTCAGTGCTGTTATAATTTCAAATAGTCACTAAAAGAGTGGTTGTTGAATAAAGACTACCTCTATTTGCAAATATACTACCATAGTTCACATGAGTAAAGCTGTAGCAGAGGTGCTTTAAATAAATAGTCCTCGGTTAAAGATTAGGACTGGAATATCCATCACTAAGTAATGGTTTGTAAATTATGGTGTCATGTGTCCACATTGTTTAATGATGGCAGTTCTGGCACACCCCATTGCAAAGAAGATTGGTGGGCAGGTGTGGGAGGGTGTGTCATGGTGCAAGCATGGCCAGTGAGATGCAGCACAAGTGCAGTGGAGGTTAGGATGGGATGACTTTGCAAAGTGTGGAAGGCAGAGGTGGTATTCAGCCGGTTCAGACCGGTTCAGACGAACTGGTAGCGGCAATTTGGACTGGTTCGCCGAACTGGTAAATACCACCTCTGGGTGGCCCCATCCCCACCTGTCCAGTCGCCCGCCCAGTCGCCCGCTTGCTCGCCCTGCCCACCCAGTCGATGCTCACTTGCCCCTCCCACCTTCTCGACGCTTGCCCTGCCCATCCCTGCCCAATATATGTTGCCTTCACCATGCAGCCCAGCTAATTGCCTTGCCAGTCACCTCCGCACCTCACCCGCTCTGCTCAGAGACTCAAAGGCATGCACACAAAAAAGTTTTTATAACTCTGCAGGTTTTCTCTCCCTTCTGGGGCTATGTAGAATATTTCATTTGGAGCACTTGTTCCTCTGAGGGTGAACTCTACTGGATGGGAAGTCAGTGCTAAAGGCATGTGGTGTAGAAGGATGGTGATTTATGGTTTTGAAGGATGGTGATCTGTACATTGACATCCATTTCATTTTTTTTTTAATGTAACACTTTTCCTATTCAGGAGCTGATTCTTCAAAACAGCGAGCAGTTTTATTCTTTCCTATGTGAGATGATTATAGTAAAAAGGAAAATATTTTTCAACAATTTGTTATTTCTATCCCAAAATAACATTAGGAAACATAAATGTGTGGTTTCAGGTCACATTTTCCTGTTTTTATGGTAATATTTTTATTGCACCCTGTAAACCCCATGCTACTTGATTTACCATTGTTTTCAAAGAGAGTTCTTACACATAATAACTCATTCATATTTCTGCCATTTTGCTGTTGCAATCTTTTGTTTAAATCAATTTCTACCTTAATTCAAAATTGCTAAAATCTCTCTGTAGATCAGTAAAGCATATACAGTATTTGTCATCCCTCCTCCCCCACCTGAAAAGAAAAGAAAAAAAATCCTGAAAGGTGATAATATTGGTAAATAAAATGAAATTCCTATTTTCCTATGTATGATTTCTTAAGGGCACATAGCTGATTTAATTTTATAGACATATTCCAGTAATTACTGAAGGTGGAACTGTTGTGATAAAATCAGGTATTATTGGCTATAAACTAAATGAAAAGCTTCTCAACTTCATTCTGCATAAATTCTGCATTATTACTCATTTTACTTCATATTAAATTACCATAGCAACTCCACTAGCTATTCTGCTTCGCTGCCTGTAGTTTTTATCCTGTCTCTTCTCTTTCTAAAAAATTTCTAAGGAAAAAAAAACAACTCACCGGTAATATAAAGTACAAGATGGAAACTTGGGACTTTGAACAGTATGTTCAGATAAGTCAGCTGAATCATAAGAAGGGGCATTGTTGTTGGTAGTGCTCTCTGAGGTTGGTTTTTTTCTTGCAGACATTTCATTACCCAAACTAGGTAACTTCATTTCATGCTATGAAATGAGTCACTTGGAGTAGGACTTATGCCATAGAATTATACTACATTTCATCCTTGATGTAAACTGGCAATTACTAAAAAAAGTGAAGCCATGTAGTGCATTGTTCACAACTGTTTCTACAATGATGCATACAATTATGTAGTATTTTCTCTTTTATGAGGACTGATGGCAATCTCTTGAGGGTTTAAAATATGAAAACAAATTGGTAGATCAGAAATTCCTGATCAACACTAATTTCAGAACCAAAATTTGTACCCAGACTATCATTAAGTGTTGTACCTTATGATTCTTGACGAACTTATCTTTTCTTTTATGTACACTGAGAGCATATGCACCAAGACAAATTCCTTGTGTGTCCAATCCTAGTTGGCCAATTAAAAATTCTATTCTATTCTATTCTAAAACATATGTGTTGTTGAAATAATCAAGCATGGCAAACATTAAAGTTCTCAGTAGTTTAAGAGTTCAGCAAGTAGTTGCAAATGTCTGAAAATGAAATTCAAAAACCAGAGTGATTGTATATTATACCAGAGTGTGGCCTCATTCTGACAGAAGGGGCCTACTGCAGGCCCTATCAGCCAAAAACTTTTAGCTGACAGGGTCTGGAAGAAGAGCCTTTTCTGCTATGGTCCCCAAACTTTGGAATATCTTGCTGCCTGAAGTGAGATCCACTCCCACTCTTCTGGCCTTCAGGATGAGCCTTAAAAGCTTGTTCTGCCAGTTGGTGTGGGGCCCTAATGGAGAAATGTAGGCTGGAGGTACTTCGTGCATGCCAGAAAAGGCACCATTGCTGCTCCACTTTTATTTACAATTGTCTTTATATTTATATTATATTATTATTATATTGTAGGAGCATCGTGGTGATCTAGTAGTGAAGACACTCGCCTCCCATTCGAAAGAGTCATAAGAAAGAAAGAAGGAAGGAAGGAAGGAAGGAAGGAAGGAAGGAAGGAAGGAAGGAAGAGGAGGAGGAGGAGAAAAGGAAGAAAAAGAAAGAAAGAAAGAAAGAAAGAAAGAAAGAAAGAAAGAAAGAAAGAAAGAAAGAAATCTATGACTTGGAAAACAAGGCAAAAATCTGTGAAATCATGCAGAATCAGAATCTACTGATCTCTTTCCTCCCTCTTGCAAAATCTCAGTTTAATAGGACAAACCTACATATGATTCAGAAATGAAGGTCACTGAGTTCAAATGAGTTTATCCCAGGTAAATCAGCATTACATTATTGCTGTAGTCAACAAATATTTACTAGTGTATCTTTTAACATAAGCCTGACTCATTTTATTAGTAAGCAATTGTATTCACAATTGAATCAAATAGCATAGAGAAAGAAATTTACATGGATGATGCACATTTTTTTTTAAAAATCTGTAATTAAAAATCCACACACTTTGTTTACAATTGCATGAATATTCAGTGCTTATTTTTGCTATAGTATAATGATCAACTGAGAGGTTTGTTTTTTTTAATAAATCCTTTAAAAAATGACAGTGTATCTTTTGTAATTCATCATCACAGCATTTTTGTGCTTCACAGCAAACTTAGTCTTCTCATCTAGAGAGATGGGAGTTCTGATTTATTAATACTGCATAAAGAATATTCTCCAGAGCTAAGAATTTCAGAGCATATTACAGGTAGTATCACATTTCTTGATTTAACATTAAATGTGTATTTTTAAAAATAATTCTGATACTCTTTTTGCATATTTTTAATAATGAAGGGGAAAGTTTGCTCAGTCCCTTTGCTGCACAGGACAATTGGGAAATACAGTATGTCTTTGAAGTTCATAATTAACGAATAGGTACTGTAGTCAGGAATTTCCTTTGAAATAATCACACGTTCATTCTGATATTGCTGAATGTACACAGTCCGTGTATTAGGTGAAATTATATGTAGACACCCCCAACGCAAGTGAAGGCTATTTTTTCGTGTGTAAACAAAGACAATTCCTTCTATAAACTCTTAGCTTCTTCAAATAATATCAGAAAGGCAACAATAATAGCATTGCCTGCAGTTGCCTCTTATTAACTAATTCACCTGTTTAAATATGCTATTGTACACTTCCTCCAAATTGTTATATAATTAAATAGTTACTCCAAATAATCAGCACAATTTAAAGGTGGTAGTAGTAGTAGTGAGGGGGAACAATTCATCCCTAGTGCCACAGTACATCTTCATTGTACAATGATGTAGAAGAGATACTGAAAACTAAAACATGCTACAAAAAGGGACTCCGTTGTTTTAAATAACCTAACCCTAACTTAGTGGTGCTTTCTTTGGGAGGTTAGTCACAAAAATCATCATCCAGAAGAAATTAATATAAGGTTGATAAAACAGCAAGCAATAAAAAGGTCTTCCTCAAAGCTTTCAGTATTATAGGGGAATACAATTTTATACTAATTTATTCAAAGAAGCAAACTTTGTTGATTAAGTGGAGCTGAATTGTCATGCTTCATTATTGTTGTGGGGAATATATATCAGATTCCTACAAATCTAAGTTAGAGTAGAGTAATTTGGAATAAGAGACCCATTTTGGTGAAGTAATTAAGGCATGAGGTTAGGAGCTGGGAGACTGTGATCTTAGATACAAAGCCAGCCAGGTGACCTTGGGTCAGTCACCTTCTCTCACCCCTAGAAAGGAGGTAATGGTAAACCACTCCTAAAAGAACCTTTCAGGGTATAGTCCAGGCAATCACCAGAGTCAACAATGACTCAAATTTAGATGATGATGATAATGATGGTGATGATGATGATGATGATGACAATGATGATAACAACAACAACCATTATCATTAATCTGTAATACCATCAAACATCTAAATCTACCTATCTCAGGTCCTTGGTAAGGACTCAGTAGGTAGACAAAAATGCCAAACCCAGTATGAACATCTGGCTGACTGATGATGATGATGATGATGATGATGATGATGATTACATAATGACCAGTGGACTAATTTAGCAACTCGATCATGTCTAGCAAAATCACGCTCACTGATT
>QLTV01001697.1:1306896-1330747 GCA_003457575.1 Thermophis baileyi | reverse complement strand
TCACGAAATATCGCGCCCTGGCCATCGAAACTACTCGGCTATGGATGAAACATGTAACAGTGGTACCCATTGTCATCGGGGCACTTGGTACCATGTCCAAGAATTTCACAAAACACATCAAGAAATTGCAGCTTCCTGCAATAACACCAGCGGAACTGCAAAAGACTGCGCTACTTGGAACATCATATATTTTAAGAAGATACTTGGTTGATACCTAGGATGCTGGCAGCAACCCGTATCAACCATTAGCACCAGTCAGTGGTATTTGTGACACTTTTAAATGTTCAGTTGACTGAGTTTCATGTTTAATGAATAAAAGAGATAATAATAATAATAATAATAATAATAATAATAATAGTAATAATAATAATAATAATAATGAAAAGTGAGTCCAGAAAATCTTGAGATTAAAGCTGAGTGGAGGAAATATCATAAAGGCAATTAACACCTGGACACTGCCTGTAATATGATACTCAGCTGGAATAATTGATTGGACCAGTGGTGAAATCCAATTTTTTTACCACCAGTTCTGTGGGCGTGGCTTGGTGGGTGTGGTGTGGCTTGGTGGGCGTGGCTTGGTGGGCGTGGCAGAGGAAGGATACTGCAAAATCTCCATTCCCATCCCACTCCAGGGGAAGAATACTGCAAAATCCCCATTCCCTCCCCACTCCTGGGGGAAGGATATTGCAAAATCTCCATTCCCACCCCACTCTGGGGCCAGCCAGAGGTGGTATTTGCCGGTTCTCTGAACTACTCAAAATTTCCGCTACCAGTTCTCCAGAACCTGTCAGAACCTGCTGGATTTCACCCCTGGATTGGACTCAGCTAGAACTTGATAATTTGGATTGAAAGACAAGAAAACCAATGACAACGCACCATGCTCTGCACCCAAAAAGTGATATTGATCAATTGTACTTGCCAAGATCTCAGGGTGGCAGGGGACTCTTACAGGTGAAACAAACTGTGGAAGAGGAAAAACATAGCTTAAATGACTACATAAAAAAAGTGAAAGAACCTTTACTGAAGGAGGTGAACAAGCGAAACCTCTTGAAAACAATGAGACTGAAAGCAGAATATTGAAAGGAAATAATTGAGCATCGAGTTTCTAATGGGAAAAAGAAGCCTATGCAGTCAATATCTGAAGGACATTGAAGGAAAGGCAGACACAAAGCTAAAATGAAGCTGGTTGAGATCAGGGGTGCTGAGGAAAGAAACTGAGGGATCCCTTTTGGCTGCTCAAGAACAGCCAATTGCAAACTAATTCCATGAAAGCAAAAATTCAACATGACAGTAACAACAGCAAATGTCACTTATGCAATGAGAAAGATGAAACAGTGGATCATCTTATCAATGGCTGCAGCAAGTTCTCACAGACTGATTATCTACAACGTCATGATCAAGTTGCCAAAATTATATATTGGAAGCTTTGCCAGAAGTTTGGGTTTGAATGCAGCAAAAATTATGGGAACACCAAGTTGACAAAGTCCTTGAAAATGAACAAGTCAAGGTCTTGTGGAACTTTTGAATCCAAACAGACACACATCTAACCCACAACATGCCTGACATCACTATTGTGGAAAAGAAAAAAGTCTGGTTCATTGATATTGCAATACCAGGTGATACACAAATTGAAGAGAAACAACTAGAAAGAAATAACAAAATATTGTGATTTGCAAATTGAAGATGAATGATTATGGAGGAAGAAATCAATAGTTATACCATTAGTAATAGAAGCCCTTAGAGCAATACCCAAAGGGTTGCCTAGATACATGGAAATTTTGAACTTATTAGACTTGAATATTCTAACTTTGCAAAAACAACAACAACAACAACAAGCCTACTCAGAATTGCCAAATACTCAGACACTACCTTTACCTTAACAGCTCTTAGGGTCCTTGGTTAGGACTTGAACTGTTAAGTTTTTACTACTCCCAGACTGAATCGAATTGAAGATTAACCATAATAACAATAGTACATACATCTAAGCCTACCCTGTGATGATTCTAGGCCTCCACAAAGCTTTTCTCAATCCCACTAGTTAGACCAGACTATGAAATCAACCCCACAGGAAAGCTAAAATTACTTTTATTGTGATTGGTTAAAACAGAATCTTGGAAATCTGATTAAGTTATACCTTCTCCTCTTACTTCATATAGTTAAATTGTGGAGTTTTCTATGTGAGCCTCTTCTGAATATTATTTGTCTATTGTGCTGTTAATGTACTGTATGTGTTACTGCTTGATGCCCTGGCAACAGAACTTGCATATCTCTATCAAATTCATCTTCTTTACTCTCTATAGCTCTGTTCCTGATCTGTTTGCTCTAGAGACATCACTATAACAGACATGTGAAAAGAAATCTTCCATGAGTAAGATGGAGAGGGATAACACTAAATTAAACAATTTTGTCCTCAAGGAACAAAGTCACAGAGCCTTTAAAAAATAAATGTTTTGGAAGGAGCACCAGGAGTAATTTATTATTTCATAAGTCTATTCTTGTAATTTTTCCCCCTTTATGCTGTTATTATTTGTACTTTTGCCATTCTATACTGCAGAAACTTTGCTCTCTCCATCAAATTTCATTTCAGAACCAGAGTTCAGAGTTCTGTATTAGATACCCAAAAACTAGATGTTTGCCCATCTTTTGACTTCTCACGTTTCTGTAGACACACAGTGCCATTTACAAAAACAAACAATAAAAAATAAGTCAACCAAAAATAATTTCAGATAGATGACGGCTAACCAACTATTCTCTATTTTGATGATGCTTAAATTCCACTCCGGAAAGCAAAATCCAAAGATTGACTTGTTTATTGATAAGACTTGGTACTTAGCTGAGTGACTTAATAGAATTCCATACCTAAGAACTACAATTTGATCAAAGCCAGGGACTTGAGCCCACTTTGAGCACAGAAGCACTTTGGCACTTTCCAAATTTATTGCTGCATGCAGAAAAATCACACCTTCAATAGATATATTCAAAACTGACTGATTTAACCTGTCAAAGTGATTTGCAATGCATTTATACACTGAGTGCTCAACATTATATGGGAGCAAAACTTTTAGTATATCCAACAAAATTCACATGTACAAGTAACTGTCTATATAATTGCAGTCTTCAGATTCAACGCATCCATCACAAGTGTAAAAAGCTGTTTATGATTCACACAGGCAGAAGTGAGAGTCAAGGGCATTTCACATATTCTGTGTGATGAAGATAAGTGCCTAAGCCATAATGATAGAGATAAGCCCCTTTGATTTCTGCAGGGTTTTCTGTTGTGTATAAAGAAGGTATTGTAAGGTTTTGATGAAAATCAGTACTCTGAGGGAAATAAAATTCTTAAATAAAACTAAGTAAGCTGAAGGAAGAATTTTTAGTCTATTATAAATGACAGCTTAATCTTTAATAATAATAATAATAATAATAATAATGGGGTGGGGTGGGGTGGGATGGAGAAAGATAATGTCCAAAGGCACAATTCTATCTTTTTACTAATCTGGAGAAGTACAGAAAAATGAGAGATAACAAATTCCCTGAAGTCAGTAGAGAAGCTTTTATTGATTTTAATTGTTTTAGGGTTAGAGAGCAGAAGAGAACTTATGGGATTCATAGATACATTCACTTCAATAAGGATGATACTAGCCCTCAGCTTTGTTATAAAGGTTACTAAATGAATTGAACATATGGTTGGTTAAAGCTTCAGTTCAGAGTGTTCATCCAGAAGTACATAACTAAAAGTCTATGGAGATTCTCAGTCATCCATGATTGTCCCAAATCATGATTGTCCCAAAGGTGCTTTTTCAGGAGGCAACTGGACTTTCTTGTTTTTTCTTTGAAACAACAAACAAGAATGTTTGAAACAAAAACAAGAAAGTTCACTTGCCCCCTGAAAAAGCATCTTTGGGACAACCATGACTTGGATGACTGAGAATCTCCATAGACTTTTAGCTATGCACTTTGGGATGAACACCCTTCAAATGGTGTGGGAGTATGAATGGATTTCCAGAAAAATTGCAGACTACAGGAACCATTTGCACTACTCAGGTGACCCTGAAGACACAGATAAACCTCCAAGTGCCTCAATGACTCTCTAAAAGGATGCAAATGACCAGCTGTCTGCAAGGAATGTAAATGCTTCCATTCCCCACCATCCAGTCAGAGCTGAAGAAGCTTCTTGGATGAGAAGCGAAAAGTCTTCTAAGAAAAAAACAAGAAAGTCCAGTTGCCTCCTGAAAAAGCACCTTTGGGACTTTAATTCAGAGATTCAATTTTAAGCCAGTTCTACTACATTTTCAAAATGAATTGACTTTCCAAATCAAATTGATGATCTAATTGGTGATCTAAATATTTTTGATAAGTTCAAAGGACTTCTGCATGTGTGCCAAAGTCTATGTAATAAATGGGTTTGGAAAATTGAATCAAATCAATCCAGTTTTGATACTTTAAACAGCAGTATCATTAAATCAACTTGATTTGTTGAGTATATTCAAATAGTTGAATTTTATGTAATCAAAAATTCAGATCGAATTGATTATTTGAATCAGGTTTTAGTTGATCTACACATACAAACTGAATGTATTAATTGCTATGATATTGTAGGGAAACCAGTGAACCAACTCAAGCATATTTATTGGAGCTTTATATTTTGAGTTATTCTCTATCACTGCCACATACCGGTAGGAGTTTTGGTAAATATCTTTTAAGTAATTACTGCATTGTTATACAAAATGTTTATAATACATAAAGCAGCTGTGTGCAGCATTAATTATCTACAATTTTGACCAACAATGGCCATTTTTCAAAGGCAGATGCTATTTTGAGTATACAAATATTATAGTTTAGAGCATTATATATTGTATTCCATTATATTTCATTTAAATTTTGGGTTCTGCAGATATCCCAAAGGTGCCTTTTCCAAAAGACAACTGGACTTTCTCAGTCTTTTTCCCCTAGAAATGTTTTGCTTATCATCCAAGAAGCCTCTTCAGTTCTTGGATGAGAAGCAAAATGTTTTTGAAGGAAAAAACAACAACAAGAAAGTCCAGTTGCCTTTTGGAAAAAGCACTTTTGAGACAACCATGACCTGGATGATTGAGAACCTTCATAGACATTCTGCAGGTACCATTACTGATCCATTATACCGGTAAATATTTTGTTTATTGCTTATTAAGTAGAACATTTCTACCTTAAATTAGGTACGATGCAATGAATCTATAAAGCAGCCTCATCAAAAGTCCTACAATAATTTCTCATAATCAAGAGATTACTTTATAGGTTTGGTCATAGCATGAAGCAAGGAGCAGGGAAATAATCAGTGGTAATGTTAGCAATACCATCACTGCACATGACTGTTAGAAAACCTTTTAAACAGTATTTCATGTACTCCAAATTATTTTTGTTTTGATGAAATCACACAAAAAGAAAATATATCATTAGTCTCCAAACAGTAAAAAGCATAGATTTTAGAGCAGAAAATAGATTTTTCCTTGCTTAAAAAAATCTATATCATTTTAGAAGTAAGAAACATCACCACTTAGTGAGTTTGTGTGTGAATATGTCTCCTCTCTTAATCACAGTGGACTTAATTTTTGTTACTGCTTTTCAAAGAATGGTAAGCTTATTACAATCACTGGGTGAATTTTCTTCAATCCTTTAAAATCAAGTTTTAAATACAAGTTTAAAAATTTGCAAAAAAAAAAAAAGGAACATAGAGCAAATAGGGGATTAGTGTTGAATTTAGAAAGCTTTAAATGGATTAAGAATGTCAATGTACTTGTATTAAGAATTGGAAATTAAAAGAATACTTTCTATGGAAAGCTGTCTATTTTTATATATTTTTTGGGGAAAAATAACTGATGACTTTCAAGGTTGGCTTCTAAAGGACACCAGAAGGAAATAAATACATCAGTTTCTCTATTCAGATAGATATACAAATATTAGGCTCAGAAATTAATTTTAAAGTTATCTAGTATCATAGATGGTGTCAGGGAAGAGGAATAGGTTTCATAGGAAAAGGCTGAGATTGAGTTAAATATGGACTTTAAAATGATAGGCTATAAGAAGGAGATGGAAAAAGTTGAAATGTGGGAGATAAAAAAAGATGAAATACTGGATATATAAACAAAAATGGCTGAAAAAGATATACAAGTACTAAACCAGAAGAGTAACATAGATAATCTTTTTATCCTGGATTTACAAAAGAGATTTGTTTAAGTTGTTAATGATTTTGTGAAAAGAGACAGAGAGAACCAGAAAAGAAACCAGATGTTAGGACATTACGTGAAGAAACTAAAGGGCAAAGAATATAAAATTGGTTTATTTAACAAGGTTAAAACAGATGCATTGAATAATTTAATGCAGTTTTGCTGATTTGAACTGGATAATGACGTTTTAAAGGTTTTGTTTATCTATAAGAGAAGTGATATCAGAAAGATAATTCATTTGTTGAATTTTAAGTTTATTTAATGACTAAATAGTGTTAAAATAATGCTGTTATTTCTGCTAATTTTTATTGGAATTTCATTGACTATATTTTTATTGAGAGGTTTCGGAACTTTCTTTAAAGATAGAAACTGAGATGTAAATTTAAAATGAAAGATTTTAATTGGGTTTATTGGTTTTAGTTTATCTTTTAGTATGTTGTTTTTGCTGATTAGGATCACCTGATGAGACATTAAAGATCTGTTTATAGGATATGGACTAAGAGATGGCTTGTTGTATTTTGAAAGTTGATTTTAAAATAATAAAGTATACCTTTGTCATACATAAGTAATCATACAACATAAAAATGATAACATATCAAATCTATTTTCCATAACATCATACTTGTTAATATATAGGCTGCATGTTGACATGCTTTATTATTTAATACTTCAGTTGATGTTGCCTTATACTAGAGCAAAACTTTCAAACAATATTGAGATACATTTGAATGTATGATACATTGCATACCATACATCTAGGATAAATGAAACAGAGGTATCTTGTGTTCATTCTGTGGTTTGCTATGTTACTGAAAAAATGAAGCTTCGTTTATCTGCAGCAAGCTAAGATACTTAGAGAGAATGATACTCGCAGCACTTATTTGAAACCTCAGGCTTCTCTGATGGGTGGGTGTATAGTTGTATAGAAAAGCAATTCCATTCTCAGTAGGCTATCTCAGTGTATTTTCAGAAGTTTCTAATTGAAGGTATGCTTCATTTGCCTTGGCTATAAAAAAGAGTCACATTTGTTCATGATTATGTCTGTAAATGACCTCATAAAATGTAGATTTGCAAAACACAAAAAAGCACAACAACTCCACAGGTTATGCAGGAAATGTTTTGTAAATGTGCACATTTGTGATTTCCAGTACACATTTTCAATTGTCATCCAAGGATTTAGAAGAGTCAGATTTCATTTGCTTCATGGCAGCTTCTTCTAACAATATCAGGTGGTTTCTGGAATAATTTGTGGAATAGTGAGTCAAGGGGAAAACCAGAGATTTTTTAATGTTTAGGTAGGAACCTATTCAGCCTCACTCAGCCGGACTTGTGCCTTGAATTAATTTCAGAATACTTGAATAAAGTTTCATAACTGTTATTTTCTTCACTGGTTAACGAGCTGTGTAGCAGAACAGCTTTGTCAAGTGGCGAAGCATTCCTGACCTGCTCTCGAGTTGCCATAGGCAGGGGGATGGGGAATTGAGCCTCACAGCTGCATCGAGGAACTTGCATTTCAGTCAAAACAAAGCACATTCCAGCTGGCAACGTTAAGGTCATCTCCACGGAGTCCCACAGTGGCCAGAGGGAGTGATTTCTACAACCCGCAAAATTGCTTCGTTGGGGAATGTGACTGATGACACATCTTGGGGGGAGGGGGAAACGGGGTCAGAGCCAAGGCACGAATTAAGTGAGGTCAGAGTTGGCTTCACTTGGTTTGTGCCGACATGAAGCTCCTAATAAATAACTGGATTTCTTTTGAAGCTTGGCTTGAGGCTCATGATTTAATTAGGGCATCGATCGGAAACCTGACACTTCATATGCTATTGTAATGGCTTTCTTCTTCCTGCTTCCCTTTCCCCATTTGATAAGCTGCCTTTAAAATATTTCTACAAACTCTTATGCAAATGATAAAATCAATAAATAGCAATAATGTCAATACAAAAAAAAATGAAAATTTAGAAATTTGTGATTGTGCAGTGTTTTAATACTATCTACATCTCTATGTAAGATATCCATTTATGGCTCAGATTTTCTAGCTTTTCTGTCCTTAATGCCACTTGAATTCAAGAATTCAAATTGAATTTCTGTCAAATCTTTTCTGTTTTTCAGAGATTATATGCATTAAATGAAAATTAATGCTCTGGGTTTTTTTTTATGTGTTTTATGCCGCTGTGTGCTAGAACAGAAAAGATAGATGAGAGCTGTGAGTTTTTTCCCCTTTCACTGAAAAAAAGTAAGCAAAAAATATACTCCAGCAAACATAATATCAGGGGGCTTATTCATTCCATTATGGTGCTATTCCTAGAGACTCATAAAGAGGAGTAGCATTAAGCCTGTTTGTTCAGAGAATTAAATGCAGGTTGTTATTCTGTGAACTATAATTTACTGGAATAGAAATCTCACATTTTGTTTTGAAAACCAACAAGAAAAACAAAATCTATTTTCAGTCACATTTATTTCTCACTTTTTTTTACTGCAAGGTGGTGGATTAGCATACAGTAATGCTTATTGCAATAAGAATATGAAATGAATATTGTTTATAATCCAGTACTGAAACTCTTCTTACTCACAAGGGCTTTGAGAATATATTAGAATAGATTCACTCTTCGCTGTGATTTATTTTGTATTGTCAACGTCATCACTATCATCATTTCATTCATACTTAATGTTCTCATTCTCAGTGGCCATAAACCTATAACAGTGAAACTGGGTAATACTGGCTAAAATTATATGTTGGTACATTGTTTATTAGCTTGCCTATGATTAGCTAAAATTCCCCATATGTTTAATCCAGGAAATAAGAAGCTACAGATGCTTTAAAAAAACTGGGGGGAAAAGAGGGTAGTTGAGAGAAAATTATTAGTCACTCAACTTATTGTTTTCTAACCCCAAATGAAAACTCAAGGCTATGTAGTATGGCAATTGCATATTTCCCCCCTACACTTTTCTAAAAAAAATCTGAGTGACCAAAACAACCATTCCCAACCCTTTAACTCTGAAGGAACCCTTGAAATAATTTTCTGATTTCAGAAAACCCCTGCAAAAATATTGAACACAAACGTTTAACCTGTACAATAGCAATAGCACTTATATATTGCCCCATAGTGCTTTACAGTACAGCACTCTGTGGGCAATTTACAGAGTCAGCATAATGCCCCCAACAATCTGGGCCCTCATTTTACTGATATGAGAAGAATGGAAGGCTGAGTCAACTTTGAGCCCCATTGAACTTCAGGCTGTGGGCAGAGTTTGTCTGCGATACTGCATTCTAACCACTGTGCCACCAGGGATCCATGTTGCATAATATTCACAACAACAGCAAAGCAGCAGACCAGTGGCTAAGTTGCAAGGCATAAAAATTCCCACCAAAGTAAGTGCTAGCATTATGTGGTATGCAAAGTTAAAAACCAACAACAATTTTTATTATTATAATCAGTCATGGAATATCATGGAAAGGCTAGGTTAGAATCTAAAGAATAATAAAAGCTGTTCTAGATGATATAACTCTTTACTATTAAAAGTCTCCCTTTCTAATGGAACAACATATTCAGAAACTAAATTCTATATTCAAGATTTGCTTGTTGTCTGCTGCCTTGTCTCTGGCAGGAACATAATTGGTTTTCATACCTTTTATCACCCTCAACTTTATTCCTAGGGACATCTGATTACACATGTTCCATGAAGCTATACCACTTCAGTACTGTTCTCTCCTGGATTGCGTCTTCAAGCACTTCAATGACTCTTCTCCCAGTTTCACCCAACTTCCTAATTACTAGAAAATGGTAAGTCTTTTATCAGTCAAGTTTACACTAAGTAAAAACCAACAGAACATAATCCAACTTCAATTAGAGTGGTCTACTGTTTTTAAACCAGTGTGTAACTTCTAGATGACAATCTTCCTCCCTTGATGTTTCTCTCCCCATCCCATGTATAGCAATAGTGCGTAGACTTGTATACTGCTTCATAGTGCTTTATTGCCCTCTCTAAGCTGTTTACGGAGTCTGGGTCCTCGTTTTACCGACTTCGGAAGGACGAAAGGCTGAGTCAACTTTGAGCCAGTCAGGATCAAACTCCTGGCTGTGGAAAGAGTTAGCCTGCAGTACTGTATTCTAACCACTGTGTTACCATGGCTTTTTATCATCACTTCTAATGCCATGTCACATCAGATACTTATATCATCCCACTCGCATCCTCTCCTTTTCCTATGTAAGATTTATAAGTATAAGAATCAAAATTAACCTCTACCCTCAATTCATTATCAGTAAAGCAAAGCACAGTAGTTTTGACCGGGTGCTAGGATACCTGAAAAGTGAAGCAAGACATGGCCCTAGGTACAAAAAAATATATTAAAAAAAAAGCCCCATCTTGGTTGAAACTTTGAGGGTCAAAGAAGGGCTATTTTAAATAGAAACAAATGGAAAGCATTTCTAAATCGTTAGCTACCTTGCTTGGAGTGGTGGTTTGAAGAAAGTTGCCATGCTATGAAGTTTGCAGTGACTTTTTCTTTTTATCTAATTATTGATGCCTACCAAGGCAACATATGCATTTTAATGGTGCAATTTGTAGAACTGACAGAAAAAAAGAAACGCACCATCCTTGAATTCCTGCTGGAAAGCTGATGGGTGCTCACCTCTTTTCTGCTTCTATTGGTTCATATAATGGCTTCCAAGATGAGAGAACATAGCAAGTAACACAAACTGTTGGTGATGCATGACTTCTACCAACTGCTTGGAAAATGAAAGCAGATGCGGCCAGTAGGAGGCTGCCTAGCTCCAAGTGCAATGTTAGTAATTGGGGGGGGGGGAATCATTAATTCCTGAGAAGAAAAAGAGGATTGCTATTTGAAGACACTGTGCTTTTTTGTTCATTTGTTCTAGAGTGTACCAACTTTATTGGCTTAAGGACGTTGCAATTTTTTTAAAAAAAAAATTGTAGTTGCTTTCCTTATGAAATTTTATATGAAAACAAATTAAACATTCTGGGAACAACAAAAGAAACACGTGCTAACAATATAATAAGATCCCTGGTGATTATAATCCTTAATATAGTATAGATATGCTTCTGGGAAAACTCAAAAGCACTAACAGCTGACAATAGGATGAAAAAGCAAGAAATATATTGACTCTCATTGTGAAACATTAGATTATGCAATAGCCCTCAGGTGTTGTGAGATTTCAATGAAAATTTGGCTGTCAATCCAGACAGCAGTCAAAGAGGGTGGAATTAGTAATTCAATAAGAACTAGCAATTAATTTTGCTATTGCCTGTCTGCCAGTCTCAGTCTCTTTGCTGAGATAGTCTTGAATCAGTAAGAGTGAGAGTGCTGCTCCTATCGATACAAATAATGGCATCAATTGCGATTTTTTTCCTGTTCAATCACATCTGATTGAACAGAATTGGAGACTGCTGGGACTAGTCTCTGCAGTTTTACTGGCAAGGTTTTTCAGAAGTGGTTTTCCATTGCCTGCTACCTTGAACTGAGAGAGAGTGACTGGCCCAAGGTCACTCAGCTGGGTTTGTGCTTAAAGATGACTGGAACTCACTGTCTCCCAGTTTCTAGCTTGATGCCTTAACCACTACATCAAACTGACACTCATTATCCTACTATACCTTATGTAAGCCTTAGCAAACAGTAATACAAGGCTGCCCCCAGTGGCTTGAAGCAGGGGTGGGTTCTGGTTTTCCTCGCTGCCGGTTCGCTCAGTGTTGCGCCATGTGGGCGGGCGCGTGCTTCTCGCATGTGCAGTGCACTTTGTGCATGCTTTGCACATGCGCAGTGCTTAAAAAAAGCTTCTGCACATGCGCAGAAGCAAAAAACAAAATGGCGCCGCCTATGGCATCGCCGAAAGAACTGGTTCGGGGGCATGGCAGGCCTGGGTCGCTGCCGGTTCTAGCAACCCAGGCCGCCAAGTTACTACCAGTTCTAATGAACCGGTCTGAACCGGGAGGAACCCACCTCTGGTTTGAAGCCTTTTTTAGTTTCTGATGTGAAAGCATCACAAGGCAACTCCTTCCTGTGACCCTTTTCAGATTAAGAAATTTGGCCTGCTAAAGAGGTGCCAGAACAATGGAATGTAGGGAAATTGACATCATCAGCAGCATTCTCAAAAACTAAGTTGAAAACATTGCAAAAAAAGATTTAAAGTAATTCTCAAGTACCTTGAAAATAACAGGGTAAAAAAAAAACAATGTGGGGAAGAAATAATAAACCAAAGGGCATGTCTGCTTTTTGGGTTCAGATGTGCTAAGGCAGTGATGGCGAACCTATGGCACGCGTGCCACAGGTGGCACGCGGAGCCATATCAGAGGGCACACGAGGCGTTGCCCTATGCCAGCTGATTTTCGGCCTTGGGGAAGGCCGTTTTGCCCTCCGGAGGCTTCAGGGAAGCTTCCTGAAGCCCCGGAATGCGAAAAACGGCCCAACGGGAAAACCGGAAGTTCGGAAAAACGCACTTTTGGTTTGCCGTTGGGCCGTTTTTTGCACTCCGGAGGCTTCAGAGAAGCTTCCTGAAGCCCTGGAGTGCAAAAACCGGCCCAACGGCAAACCGGAAGTTTGGAAAAACGCACTTCCAGTTTGTCGTTGGGCTGTTTTTTGCACTCCGGAGGAAGCCCCGGAGTGCACCGGAGGCTTCAGGGAAGCTTCCTGAAGCCCCGGAGTGCGAAAAACAGCCCAACGGGCAAACCGGAAGTGCGTTTTTCCGAACTTCCGGTTTGCCTGTTGGGCCGTTTTTCACCGTCCCAGGCTTCAGTGAGGCCTTTGCGCATTCGTGGGGGGTGTGTGCATGCGCAGGGGGCAGCGTGGGGGGTTGTGCACATGCGTGGGGGGAGGGAATGGGTGTGGGCACGCGCACGCGCTAGCGTACGCGCACACACCCCCTTTTGGCACGCGGACCAAAAAAGGTTCGCCATCACTGTGCTAAGGCATTTATAGAAAGAGGTGTTATTTCAGTTGGCTCACAACTTTATTAACAAGGTTCTTTTCCAGAACTAGATTCCTAGCCATGTTTCTAATTCACCTTTCTTATAGTTGTGTCTATGATTGTTCCATATATACATGCTATTTCCCCATAGTTGTGTCTTCAGCTGTGCCTAATGAAAAGGTTCTAGAAACTTGTTCCCCAGAAATATCCTCTGGCATCTTGAGAGATATTACACCCACAAAATGCTTAAAGTGGATCTCTAGGTCAATGTGCTAGCAAGCAAGTTCAGCTGGTCCTTGTACTTGTCATTTAAAAGTCTCATCAATGCTGCTTTCTGAATTCTGTATTCTCCTTTCATTCAGTGAACCT
Source organism: Thermophis baileyi (assembly GCA_003457575.1). NCBI lineage: Eukaryota > Metazoa > Chordata > Lepidosauria > Squamata > Dipsadidae > Thermophis > Thermophis baileyi. The sequence continues at coordinate 1,317,255 of QLTV01001697.1, read as the reverse complement.
AGCTTGGTTGCATATGAGTGATGGTGATGCAATGGTTGGCTGTTCTTAGTGAGTCATGTCCTGATAATATAAGTAAAAAAGATAAATAGATCTGCCAGATTTGGACTTCATTTCCAATCAATGTCACCCAACATGGCTTATCAGAAGAGATTATAGATGTAGCCTAAAATGTTTGAAGGGCATAGCTTGCCTGTACTTCAGTTTTCTTATTGCTTTTACAGTAGTTTTAATAGAAGGCATTTAATAAATAAGGGCTGTTTTGTCAGAAACCTTAATCTTCTCACAAGTCAAAGCCATAATATCTATTAATTCTTGAAAATGGCTGCATGGAGTTCAATTAGCCTACTTGGAACCATTTTATTTTTACCCTACAGGGATACACCCCTGCCTTTAAATAACACTTACAAAGGAAACTACTGAGGACAGCGTATACATGGAGACCATCCATAAGGAACCTTATGCAACAAGAATTTTCTAGTAAAGAGCATTTTTAAAACTATGATTTCCAGAGTGATTATGAGCCTTCAACAGAGCAATCCCACATGCCTCAGAGAAAGGGGTTGAGAGATAATACAATGAAAGTGTGTAAAGCATTCCTGAAGAACTCAGTGGGAGAAATAACTACCAGTGGGAAATAACAATTAAAGAGGAAATAGCAATTATTCAAGGAGGAAAGAGCATTTAAAACCATAAGTAGCAAGGAGGAAATGGCAAAGAACAATACCTGTTCTTTGGTATTAAGTAAGTAATGGAACAGCATGTACACTACAGTTTTTAGGGAAGGGAGCCAGTCCTGTGCAAGATCAGGGGAAGTATTTTTGCTGTAAGGTGTGTGTGTGGGGGGGGGGAGGAAGATAAAGAGAATGATCTGGAAATGCAGGCATAAGAAGAGGTGATTGACTTTAATGAGGGGGGGAATTCTGAAGAAAAATAATGTGTGAAGAAAGGTAATGCATGGAAGGCTGAAAAAGGAGAACTAATGTGTCTGGATATTACTTTATCCATATTATTGAGGATTGATGGTAGATGTAGGTCATATAAGTTCACAAAAAGAACAGGAATAAAGGAGATCACTATCAATCACCAGCAATTTTTAGTTGTATTAGTACAACACAAAGTCCTCCTAGAGCTGGGAACTAGGACTAGTTCAAAATGTAGGCATTATTATTTTGTTTCTTGGTGTAATCTGGAACCAGCTGATAAGCCAAGGTGGTTTGCTCTTGGAAGCTGAGAAATGCAACCCAATTGGGGCTGTTCCAGGAACCCCCAAGGCTGTAGATATGAGGTTTAAGAAGACAATGTATTGAACTTATACCTGTCATTATAACACATAGGCCTCTGCCCATTGCATAGCCAAGCTTCAGCCTGCTTTATTAAAGAGATCTTAGCTTTAGAAGGTTCTGGAATAAGTAAAGGTTTCTGGGGAATGGGGGAGCACAGAGCTGACTGTTCAGCTGCTGCAACTCTCCTTAATTGACTTTAACGGAAAATGGAGGAAATACATTTCTGCCTGGCTGGCCAAAAAGCTGGAGGTACTACATGTGCATAATACAGATTTTGCAAAATATTTTCCCGAGATGTCTCCTTCTGTTGGACTTACAGATGTGCTTGGGACTCCTTGCAGGATGATCCCCTTTTTGCTTCATTGAAGGTTGTTGATGATGATGTTATCCATTTAGTGGTATCTGACTCTTGCAATTCTATATGCCAGGGCTCTCAGGCCCATGGGCCAGATGCGTCACGTGCTGGCCACGCCCACACCTGGTTTAGCAAAGGGGAAAAAAGTCCCGATACGTCACGTGATGCCGCCGTGACGATGTGAGTTTGACACTCCTGCTATAGGCCGTGTCTTCTGATCTTGCACTACTTTGAACTTTTCTATGCTCTGGGTGGTGTTAGCTTTGATGGTGTCCAGCCACCATGTTCTTTGGGGGCCCAGTTTCCTTTTACTATGAACTTTTCCAAACATAATTGCTTTCTCCAGTGAATTATCCTGCATGACATGGTCAAACTTAGTGAGATGTGATTTTGCCTTCCAGTGAAATGTCTGGTATTATGCGCTCCAGTACTTGCTTGATTGAAGGTTACCATTCTTTATATTTGTAATCCAATTAAGGTTTCAAGAAGATGTTTGCTCCATATTCCCATTATGGAAATGTTACTACCATAGTAATTCATCCTAGAAGTAGGATTGGCTTTAAATTTGAAATCTTCTTAGCCCTCACAGGTAAACCACATAGGAAACATGGCTAGATGAACTAATTCTACTTTATTGTAGCAATAGCACTAGCAATAGCACTTAGACTTATATACTGCTTCACAGTGCTTCACAGCCCTCTCTAAGCGGTTTACAGAGTTCAGCATATTGCCCCCAACAATCTGGGTCCTCATTTGACCAACCTCAGAAGAATGGAAGGCTGAGTCAACCTTGAGCCTGGTGAGATTCAATCTGCCAAACAGCTGGCAGCCGGTGATCAGCAGAAGTAGCCTGCAATACTGCACTCTAACCACTGTGCCACGACGGCTCTATAACTTGTAAAGTGTTAACAGAGTCTTGCAAGTCTGGAAGCACCAACTTCCCATCACCATCTTCAACTGGTTGATCCATTAGGCTGGGTCCTTCCTAAATTGCTTTTCCTCTGACTGTTAAGCCCCTGGGAGCTCCTGTCTCTTTTGTCTGATTGCTTCCTAAGCAGCATCACTTCCCCTCATTCCCCAAAGTCATCTACAAGGCTTCATTTGCAGGTGTGGCAGGTAAAGAGGTTCTCCATAAGGTCTAAGTTTTGTAATAAACTCTTGTTATTTTCAGTATGGAGATTTGTTCCTCCTATATAACCATGAATTTGTACATTGTTGGAATTTCAAGGGCTACAGTAATTTAGGATAAATTCAGTTCAAACCTTTATTGTCAGAGTACAACATGTGTACAATGAGATTGGCTGATCTTCCCTTCGTGCACCCCCCCCCAACACAATACAACTCACAGTGAAAGACAGAAAATCCCTAGCCCAGTAAATCCTACTAACAAACAAACACCCAGTCCTATTGCACCATGTGAACTTATTGCACATCGCGCCGGCCCCGCAAGTCAATCATACTATGTTGTTGTAAAGTTATTTTTCATTCAGGAGTCTGACAGCCCACGGATAAAAACTGTTCTCCAGCCTGTTTGTGTGGCTGCCTATACTTCTATATCTCCTGGATGGTAGGAGAATAAAGGAGGGCTGACCAGCGTGTGAGTCGTCCCTGAGGATTTTCCTCACTCTTCTAAGGCAGCGAGCCCTAGCGATGTCGTCTAGTGGTATCAGGGGACAGCCCACAATGTTTTGTGCTGTGCTCACCACCCTCTGTAATGTCTTTCTATCTGCGGCTGTCAAGCCCAGCATACCACACCATAATGCAATGAGTGAGGACGCTTTATATTGTGGACCAGTAAAAGGAAGTCATCAGTTGTTGTTCCACTTTATTTTTTCACAAGACTCTAAGGAAGTGGAGTCTCTGTTGGGCCTTTCTGGCTACCTGGGTCATGTTGATTTTCCAGATGAGATCTTCACTGAGATAGACACCCAGGAATTTAAAGGAGGAAACTCTCTCCACACATCCCCCCTCGATGTAAAGTGGGGCAGGTTCCTCTCTCTTCTTCCGGAAGTCTAACACCATCTCCTTTGTGAAAAAGTTGGAATGGGTTCAGGGAAGTCCATGAGGCACAACCTTTCCTTCTTTCAGATTCAGTGGGAGGGGACTACTTTTGGTGGCCCAGTTGGCATGTATGCATGAATTTATTTATTTAGAAAATTTATAAGGCTGCCCAATTCATGGTTACTGTGGACAGCTTACAAAGATAAAATCATGGGAGTTGGAGCAGGTAATAGTGTAACATGGTATGATGAGGATGGGATTTTGTGAAATTTATTTGCCTATAGTTGTAGCATTAGTTTTGATTTTATAAAAAGTTTTTAAGGAATTTGTTTGGGGGTCTAGTAGTAGTTTTCATGTGTTTCTATCTCTCTGGTGATGAGTAGCTCCAGCAGCTCTTGGAGCAGCAAGTTCTTTTTCAGTTAAGTGTCAAAAACAAAGAAATTGATTCTTAACAGCAGGGAGAAATCCATTGGTTCCACTATAATAACTGGGTATGGTATATACATGCAAAACCACACACAAGACTGGGAGAGGCAACTTGGATTTATCTCAACAAAGAGCTTCACACAGTGAAGGCAACGCAGCTTTCTTCAAAGTGGTGATATGATTTATCTCAACACAGCACTCTTACTTTGCAGCCTTGAAGGCACTGAAAACACTGGAAGAGACTTCTGGACATGGGCACCTGGGTGCACAACCCTCTTTGGCTCCACCAAATGCCAATTAAGCAGGGAAAATGTAACAGCATAGATGTTTTGCTCTGAAAAGTTAGGAGAAGAAGCTCACTCAAGTCTTTGTCAAAGCAAACAGCCACTTGAAAACCTGCTCTGCCTTGCATGTAGTATATCTGCGGAGAACTCCTTCTGTACAAAGTTATGGTTTTTGTGCATCCTATAAAATGTGAAGGGGTGAGTTCCGGATTCAGGTACTGCTGGTTCGCTCAGAGAGCCGCCGTGAGGGCGGCCGTGGGCATGCGCAGTACTTAAAAAAACAAGATAGTGGCGCCTATGGCGCCGGCGAGAGAACCGGCTCGGGGGCATGGCAGGCCTGGGTTGCTGCCGGTTCCAGTGACCCAGGCCGCCACGTCACTAATGGTTCTATAGAGCCGGTCCGAACCGATAGGAACCCACCTCTGCATGGAGTGTATGTGAAAAACTGACAGCTAAGCCAAGCACTGTTCCTTTCTCCTTTTAGCTAGTGTATATTGGTATATTTAGCAGTGGATAAAAGCAACTGGTTTGAGACATTACCTTTATTCTGTCATTTCCAGGAGAATTCTTTTCATAAAGGTTTATTTCGTCATCTGCACTTGTATTGGTAGGCCAAAATAAGACTTTATAATTAAGGTTGTAATGAATTAAGCACTCAATACTTTTACTTGAAGATATATTGGGCTGTAATAGCTTACACCTCTGAAGACAGCAATTGCAGTGAGACTTTTTTATTACTGAAATTATAAGCAAACAGTATGAATTTGCTGTTCAGATTTTCTGGTGGAGAGAGATAAAATGTGTGGTCAAAATTCACATAAAATGAGGCAAAACAATTCAATTGCTGCAACATAACTATGAAAACAAGATTCTTATATACCACATAACTAAAGTAAGCAATAGCACTTATACTTATACTGTATATCACTTCACAATACTTTACAGCCCACTTTAAGCAGTTTACAGAATCAGCATATTGCGCCCAACAATCTGGCTCCTCATTTTACTGACCTTGGAAGGCTGAGTGAACCGAGTCAGCTTTGAGCCAGTCAGGGTCAAACTCCTGTCAGTGGGCAGAATAAGCCTGCAATACTGCATTCTAACCACTGCACCACCACTTAATCCCATTTAAAAATATTGTTCCCATTGAAGAGAATATCTGTAGCTCAGGGTTGAATTGTGGAGTCCTTGGCACTGATGTTACCTTGCTGGATAATGAAATGTCTGCAGACAACCAAGCTCAGAGAGCACCAATGACTTCACATTAGTCTTTCTCCAATTCTCTTCCTGCCCCTTTTCTAAGGTTCCTAGCAATCCAAGCTCTGTTCCAGAATCAAGTGTCAAATAAAAGTCTGATGTTTTCACAATGCATTAGTTTCATTTGTAGTCATCAATTACACTATTTTAAGGTATCTTTCCTCCTGGACAAAACAGATTCTTTTCAGTTATTTTACTTTCAATTACTATTGAATTGTGGATTAGGATCCAAAAATCTGATAAAGATTGTGATTTGGTCTTTAAGGAATTAGCTGTAAATGAGCAACACTATACATTTTAATTACACATGATTTATGCATGATAACTGACAGCCCAAAGCAATTATCAAAATGACCCTGAAAACAAATCTTTCCCATTTAGACAAAACTAGTAAATTTTTAAATAGAAACAACAACTTGGGCTATTCTTTCTCTGCTGGTTGCTGGAGGCAAATATATCCACCTACAAGAATTAGCTTCACTTTGCCACAGTTCTGTTGTAAATGCTTTATAAGAATCACCTTGATCTTTGGGTTATCAAAAATGCTCCTTTTCTGTCTGGTCTAACTCATCTAGTTTGAGAAAATCTGAGTCAAGCATCATATAATGAATCTCACCACAAAACAACAGAGCCCACTTAAGATGTATATAAAAACTAAACTTTGGAAATAAAGTCTCTTCTGAACAAGATCAATGTCTCCTTAAAAGATTTTCCTCCCTTTCTATCAGAACCATACTGAACAGTTTGATTTTATTGAAAATATTCTCAAGAAATCACCCTACCTCCATTTATGTTCTAGGCTACATTACTTTTAAAGTAAATTTGATTACTAGTTAAACACTCTTTTCAGAGCTAACATTTTTGATGGGGTTTGGATATTTATCAATACATTAGCATACATAAGGCATTAAAACATTGTGGTCAAAATATAGCTTCTGTATAAAATAAAAGAAGAAAACTTTGTTAGATTGGAGATCAGACCCTGGGTTGGGTTTCTTTGAATTAAAGGGCCAGAATTAACTGCAGAGATAGAACCAAGATCAGTTTCAAGATTATTGGGATTGGTTGCATAGTCAACCAGATGTTAATTATTTTGTCCTGTTTTGCCAGTTAAGTTTTATAGTGTACTGATATTTATTAAACAGATATTAAAGTGTATTTTTGCTAGCTGAATTGAGAGGCAGGTGTGCATGTTCTGATCTGGATTTAGGGATTAACTGGGAGTGTGCTAGGTGCAAACTAAAATGGAAATTACCAAGAATAATTTTCCAACGGGACACATGGATAAGTGAAAAGCCCCCCTCCACACACACAAAGGTGGGGGGCGGGGGTAAGAAAAGATTGCAGGTGTTTGTTATCCTTACAAATAACAGCACAATATTGCTGAGAAAGAAAAATAAGAGACCCCAGACAAAACCAGCATGGCTGCATTAAGGAACTCTCTGATAAAGACAAAAAGGACAAGTATAAAAAATGGAAAGAGAATACATAATTATGCCTGACTGTGGGTGGCTCACAAGGCCTAAATAAAACAAAGATAAAAGATGCCAAGCACGATGAAGTGAGTGAGGGGGTTCAGTCTCTCACTGAGGGCCTGGGTGAAAATTCAGGTCCTCGCTTATAAACACAGTAGGATCAATCTGGGTCTTGGGCAGAACCTTGTTCCAGAGGACAGATGCTACTGTCCAGACAGAGAAGATGTTCCAGGATCCTGACAGTTGACATAATTGGCTGAATGAGCCAAAAGAATATGTGAGGAGAAGTCAGGGAAAGATTACAGTGTAAGGGAGCAAAAGAATGATTGAAATCCTTACATCTTAAACAACTGTCCTGAACCCCAGCAATTTTAAGATGTATAGAATTCAAGTCTCAGAGTTTCCCAGCCAGCATGCTGAGAGTTGAAGCCCATACATCTTAATGTTGCTGAGGTTAAGAAACACTGCTTTAGACCAATGGTTGAGAATGATAAGCTTCTTTCTCTCTACATCCTCTTCCCTTTTATGACAGAGGAAGATCAGCACAGTCCCTGTTACTACCTACCAATTGGACTAACAATTATAGGTCCATTCAGTTATAAATTGTTCAAATTGTATCTAAGAGAACCACAAGGGGTCCTCCATACGGAAGACTAATGTGTGATCTCTGAGCTTGATTTCTACAGCCGGAAATTCTGCAAATAACATTCAGCTAAAATTGATAAGCAATCCAATTTCCCTCATGCACTTGCCAGCAAAAAAGGTTGGTAGGCAGTAAATTGATTTATTGCCCATTTTCAGCTTAGCTGTCTCTATGCCTCCTAAAGTAATACTTCTACTATATCAGTGGGTGTAAACTGTTAAGTGTGTAGTTAGGACTAATACCATAAAGAATGAATCAAGGGTTTAATTAAAACTTGCCTGGCAACTCCCCATACCTAGCATAACTTCAGACTTTCTCTCTCTTTCTGGAGAAAGGGATAGCTGGGTAGACAAGTTGCAGCATCTGTTCCTTGCTGACTTTTCTTCAGTAATTTTCCATCACCCAGATCTTGCTGCTCTTCTGTCTGAAATTTCCCACCCTGGCATTGCTTGCAAGCCATCTTCTGTGAATCTTCTGTAAATCCACCAACAACTCTTTTCCTACCAATTCCTTTCAACATCCTCCTTCCCTACTCATGATGGACCTTAAAAAAACATAACCTATTTTTCTTCCAGCCGTAGGTTATACACTGCTTGTTATGTCCAGGAAATCACAATACAAGAAGGTAAACAAGTTTACTTGCTCAATTCTGTCAGAGTACCATCAAAACTGTGTGAACTGAGAGCTCTTCTAGCCTGGGAAGCCGTGGTGGCACAGTGGTTAAAATGCAGTATTGCAGGCTAACTCTGCTCACATTGTCAGAAGTTTGATTCCTTCAATCCTGACTGGCTCAAGCTTTCCATCCTTCCGAGGGTAAAATGAGAACCCAGATTGTTGGGGGCAATATGCTGACTCTGTAAATAGCAATAGCAATAGCACTTAGACTTATATACCGCTTCATAGTGCTTTACAGCCCTCTCTAAGCGGTTCACAGAGTCAGCATATTGCCCCCAACAATCTGGGTCCTCATTTTACCCACCTCGGAAGGATGGAAGGCTGAGTCAACCTTGAGCCGGTGAGATTTGAACCACCGAACTGCAGCTAGCAGTCAGCTGAAGTAGCCTGCAGTACTGCACTCTAACCACTGCGCCACCTCGGCTCTTCTTAAACTGCTTAGAGAGGGCTGTGAAGCACTGTGAAGTGGTATATAAGTCTAAGTGCTATTGCTGGGCAGCTCCAGATAGGCTCTGGGCATGTACTATGTGCCAAAGCTACCTGTCCTATTTGGGGTTGCTCATCAAAACTAATTTTAGCAGTGGATAAAAGAGGCCAGCAGCACAGAAAAGCTATTATATCACACAACTGTTTTACCAGCTTCCTATATGTCCATCTCATGAGTGTTGAGATGCCGAGTCCACATCCTGTTGTATCTCTTGCCTTCTCCCAGCTAATAGTGAGTGGTTAAGAACGGTCAGTAATACAAAAGGACCAAAATACCTTCAGGAGAAGACCTAAAGCCTTATCTGACTTTGTTGGCTGAAATGCTTTCCTACCTGACCGATTCAGCAAACACGACAGGATTGGCCGCACTGTGGAAGATACATAATCTGGATTACACTTGATATGTGTTAAGATTGTGCAGGCTAGGTGGCTTCAGTGTAAGCTATAGACAGTTCTGAACCCCTAATTCTCTGGAAGAACTTTGGCTGATGCTGGAGAAGTAAAAAAATAACATTCCCTTCACAGTAGAAGCCTGAAGCAATTTGAAGGCACTCCTGTTGATTTATTGAGACATATCAGATCATCTCCATGATCCAAATTATTTGGTCAAAGAGGGTCTTCACCATTCAGCACAGACTCATTTGCTAACATTCTGGTGAAGCTTGTTTCTGGAGGCCTGACTGAAATTCTCTTTTAACTGTTTAAACCACAATGCTAAATGGTCATTGCTTTATTATTAAGCATATGCTGGGGAAAAGTTTATATGCTAGGTTGAGCACTGAATTGCCATTGGCACTTCTGATTTATAATCTTGTTGGAAATCTCTTCCAGCTGAGGGTTCTCACTAGTGTTTTGAGGCCTTAGGCAAATACTACTCAAAGGAGTAATGAAAGCAGTTCATGCTGCCCAGTTTTGAGTCTCTGCAGTCCTTTATGCCTAGGGCAAAACAAGGTTTGAAACTATAGCAATGGATGAACAACATTTCATGACAGAATAAGTTTTTTGAGAGTGTACAAAAATCTTCTATTCAAGATAAGGGTATGTTTTACTAAAATCTTTCTCTGTGTTATTAAAGGCAAATATGAACCAGGTGAAATTATTTGAGAATATAGGAATATTGCTTGTATTCATGAAATACAAATATATTTCAGGATCATTTAAACTGACTTGGCTTATTTATTGAATGCCTTCTAATTTTTCTTAGAGGCTTCCCGGAACATTCTGCTGTCCTCAATATTAAGCTTGATGTAATATCAAATTCATTTTACTAAATTTAATATCCTATGTGACTTTCCATGTACCTTGATTGTATTCACTTTCTTTTAAGTTTCTTTTCTATGTTTGAATGAGCAAGTATGTACTCAGAGTTACCTCTCATCTTGTTCTGTGAAGGAGATGGGTTTCTAATACACACACACACATTCTCTCTCTCTCTCTCTCTCTCTCTCTCTCTCTCTCTCTCTCTCCCTCTCAC
>QLTV01001697.1:1260585-1288659 GCA_003457575.1 Thermophis baileyi | reverse complement strand
AGATAGAGGAATGACCCCCATCTCGGGCTCGCCAGAGAGCATCGATCAGCGCGACCAAGGCAGTTTCAGTGCTGTAGCCAGGCCTGAAGCCAGACTGAAAAGGGTCTAGATAATCCGTTTCATCCAATGACCGCAGGAGCTGACATGCCACCACTTTCTCTACAACCTTTCCCACAAAGGGTAGGTTGGAGACTGGACGAAAGTTCTTTAATTCTGCTGGATCCAGGGAAGGCTTCTTGAGGAGGGGTCTCACAACCGCTTCCTTTAATGGTTGATCTTGTAAGTCATCTAGTCCAATCCCTCACCCAAGCAGGAGACCCTACACCATTTCTGACAGATGGCAGTCCACTCTCTTCTTGAAAGCTTCCAGTGACGGAGCTCCCACAACTTCTGAATACAAGCTGTTCCATTGGTTGATTGCTCTCACTGTCAGAAAATTTCTCCTTATTTCCAGGTTGAATCTCTCCTTGTTCAGTTTCCATCCATTATTCCTTGTCTGGCCTTCAGGTGCCTTGGAAAATAGCTTGACCCCTTCCTCTCTGTGGCAGCCCCTCAAATATTGGAACATTGCTATCATGTCCCCCCTGGTCATTCTCTTCACTAGACTAGCCATGCCCAGTTTCTGTATCCGTTCATCATATGTTTTAGCCTCCAGTTCCCTAATCATCTTGGTTGCTCTTCTCTGCACTCTAGCTATTCCTCAATCCTGTAAGAATGAGGAGTGAACTATGATAAAGTAAGGCATGTAAAAACAAATCTACTACTTAGATGCAACTATATGAATTTTTGAATGGAATGCATCTTTTGGAAGAGAGGGAAAAATCTGAAAAAAAATCCACAAATATCTAAATATCTGATTTAACCTTAGTAAAAAGTGTGTGTGTTTGCATCTGCCTGATTAGATTTGAACTGTTTTACATTAAGGAAATAAAAGGTATTGAGCAAAGACAGCTTGATAAATGTAGCAATAAAATGTGAGTTGTCACTTCGAACCAGAGGTGGGTTCCTCCCGGTTCGGACCAGTTCTATAGAACTGGTAGTAACTTGGCGGCCTGGGTCGCTAGAACCGGCAGCGACCCAGGCCTGCCACAGTCCCGAACTGGTTCTTTCGGCAGTGCCATAGGCGCTGCCATTTTGTTTTTTGCTTCTGTGCATGCGCAGAAGCTTTTTTAAAGCACTGTGCATGCGTGAAGCATGCGCGAAGCGCACTGCGCATGTGAGAAGCATGTGCAAAGCACCCGCGCAGCGCGGGACAGCACTGAGCGAACCAGCAGCGAAGAAAAGAAGAACCCACCCCTGCTTCGAATGATAGCAAGATCACAAACAAGAACACTGGAACTAATAAAAATATTTATTATACTTAGCTGAATTCTGTAGACAGACCATTAAAACCATACTGAAATTCCTTGGAAAGAGTAGACCATGTAAAAGAATATACTATACAAAACTCTGAAATAACAACTCACATTTTCAATATAGCTGATAATGATGATAGTGATTATGGGATGATGAGAAGGAGAAATGAAATAGGGAATCAATGCATTTGAGAAGGTAGAGCTTCCTGACTTTTGTGTCCAAGAAAAAGAAAAAGAAAAAAAACACCTGCACATCAGCCAAAGTAAGAAAGTATAATGACTATAATTACATTATTTCAGTGTTGCCAATCAGACAAATTTATCTTACACTTGGATACTTGTTAATATGCAATTCTGCCTGATGTGCTGTTTATATAAATATGACTGAATATATTGCTCAAATATGAGACAATTTTCCAGAATATATGCTGAGTTTGTGTGCAAGTTACCTTATATTTTCATAGTCTGTAAGAATCTTTTATATCTGAGACAATTGCTTCTTCTGTCAGGATGTACTATGGCTAAGTCAAGTTTATATGATCCATATTTCTCACTTTAAAAAAAAAAAAGATTAGTAAGGGATTTCTGTTACTTCCTATATATGTTTTCAAAGGGTTGCATCTTGAACTGAGATTTTGGGAAAGTATAAATCAGAACACATTTTTTTTAAAAGAAGTAGAATTATAAAAAAAAGGTAAAGCAGATTATTTCCAGTTCTAACTCAGAAAAAAAAAAGAATATCAACACATGTTGTCATGGGGAAAAGGCTATTTTATTTGCAAAAAAAGTGAACACTCAAATTGACTAAAATTCCATTAAAAATAAAGGCATACTTCTTCGATTAGGAGATCTACTGAAGGATAACTCAGTTTATTGGTGCTGGAAATTAAGTATTCCCCCTCAGAGAAGAAAGCACTGGTCCCAAACATCTTGAAGGAAGCCGAAGAAGTGTCAAAGGCTTCAAATCATAGGCAGCGAAAAACATTTCTCCAATTTCCATTCAACCCAGCCTTTGCAGAATAATGGAGCATGCATGCAAAGTCTTTAAATGCTTCATTTATCCTTTGGTTCTTTTTTTTCCCTTTAAAAGAAAGCATCAGTATAAGAGAGTTTTGCCCTGAGGCATTAGGTAGAAGAACTGGATACAGTGAATACACAGCTTAGGTTTCTTACAGCACATATAAGTAGTATGAATAACATTGAAGCCAAATAGATAAGATACAGATTCACCTTAGTTTTTTTTAAGCTGGTGGGAACCCCAGAAATGGAAATATTTGTTTGTTTATTTGTTTGTTTGTTTGTTTGTTTGTTTGTTTGTTTGTTTGTTTGTTTATTTATTTATTTATTTTATTTTATTTTATTTTATTTTATTTTATTTTATTTTATTTTATTTTATTTTATTTTATTTTATTTTATTTACTTATTTGTACCCTGTCTTTATTATTTTTTACAAATAACTCAAGGCAGTAAGCATATTCAATATATCTTCCTCCTCCTATTTTCCTTCAACAACCCTGTAAAGTGTGTTGGACTGACAGAGAACGACTGGGCTGAGAGAGTGTGACTGACCCAAAGTCACCCAGCTAGCTTTCATAGCTAAGGCAGGACTTGAACTCATAGTCTCTGGCTTTCTAACCTGGTCCCTACCAAATTTTCTCATATAAGACAGAAGCTATCTTGGATGCAGTAAATGAGCCAGGATCATCAGCTTAACCTGTAAAGCAAGGAGGGACAAGAAATTCAAAGGAGGTCCATTTTGGCTCTCCAGGGCAGTGTTTCTCAACCTTAGGAACTTTAACATGTGTGGATTTTAACTCTCTAATTCTGGGAGGGAGATTGTCAGACTTTTAAGATGTTGTTATTATAGCTTCTATCAGTCTTGATGATGACGAGGATGATGAGGATGATGAGGATGATGAGGATGATGAGGATGATGAGGATGATGAGGATGATGAGGATATTATCCATTTAGTCAGGTCCAGTTCTTGGGGATTCTATGGGCCAAGTCTCTCCACATCTTCTGATCTTGCACTGCTTATATCAATAGATTTCTAGTATTTCTGATCCACCTTGGAGGGCTGAAAAGGAGGAGGGAAGAAGGCAGGGCTGGGATAGGATGATTTTGAAGAAGGTAAGACCAACTGCCATGGCATTCCCCCCCCCCAGAAAAACATCATGTGACTGAAGCATTTTCTTAGGTAAAGATTGTGGCTGTCTTGTTATGTATGATCCTATTTGTTTGTTTTTGCCCTTAGTTTCAATCCAGTTCTTTGGAGACTTTTCCTCCTAATTAAACCCATCTGTTGTTTTGAGAAAAGAGAAGATGTCAACATGTTTCCAGTCATTCTGTATGTGACAAGCAACCTCCGCAGGTAAATAGTATATTTAAACTAAAAAACAAAAACAGTCCTGACCATGCTACTCTAATTCCCTGCACCAAATGGCTAATTTGAGAGTAAGGATTTACTATCATACTAGCTTATAAACTATTAGTTTTCAACCTAAAGATGCTCATGAAGGGGGAAAAACATGCAAATGAAGGTGAATATACGTGTCCCAGGATAATGTTGCAGGATCCAATCTGGGTCAGTCACCGGGACCAGAGATTTTGTCTTCCGAGCTTTCAGACTCATATTAGAGCCCATCTTCAGGGAACAGAATAGTCTGCTAGAGAGAAGTTCCCTGAAGATGGGCTCCAGTATGAATGAGAAAGTTTGATAGACAAAACCTTCTGGTGATCAGCCCAGATTGGATCTTGCAAACAATCATGCATATAGAAAGGAAGAATTGCACTAGATCCTTATTTTTCTGTAGGTATTCCACTACAGGGAACTACATGATGTATGATCTATCTGGCCCATCCATTTCTTTATTTTTAATATTATTATTATTTATTACATTTGTTTGCCATGCATCTCAATGCAAGGTTCTGCCTCATTCCAGCTGGCCAGGTTTGAAGAGCTCAGGATAAGATGGGCATACATATTCTTGCCAACAGTATGTACAGTACAGGGGTGGGTTCTAACTTACCTCGCTGCCGGTTCGCTTCCTCCCGTGCCGCATGGCCGTGCAAACAAATTTAAAAAATTCAGGAAAAAAAAGCCGAAAACAAGATGGCGATGCATGTGCAGTGCTGGAAACTCAGCTTCTGCGCATGCGCAGAAGAAATTTTTTAAAAAAAAATTCAAAAAAAATAAAAAAAAAAAAGATGGCGGCGCCCACGGACCGGCACCGACTGAACCGGATCCATGATGTCATCGTGACATCATCAGTGGGTCGCTACCAGTTCAGGCGAACTGGTCTGAACCAGGAGGAACCCACCTCTGGTACAGTATATCCAGAGTGGAATAGAAATACTTGGATGAATAGGTATAGAGACACGTCTTCCCTATTCTGTTTTGATCCTAAACTTATCCTTTTTATAAACTTTAACCCTTTTTATAAACATTTATATCAATGCATCTGTGGTAGAATGTAGTCTGAATTTCCAAGAGGGAGAAAGTTCATTCCAGAGAATCAAAAGACAACAAAGTTTAGATAGTTTGTGTGGGAAGAAGAGAGTTAAAATGGCTCCTCCCTAGGAATTCTCAGAGTCTGTGTTTAATGGTGCAAGTAGTTTGGCAAGATTTTTGGGCATTGGTGAGAAACAATAAAGGAAAATGCTTAGAAGAACCTCCACATGTCTGTCTTGGTTTTTGAAATCTGACAACCTCCAAATGAGTCCAAAATTAGACCAATAGATGAAACACTAGTTTTGTTATTCCCCCTCTAAACCCCAGTTTTGATTCTTGGGGCGTGTTGTGAGACAGGGATAGTAGCATTCAAAACAAGTAACAATCTAAACCAATGATCAACCATTTTGAGTGCTCAGGTGTATCTTTGTCTAGACCTGATTATGTTTCAATTTATTGGCCTAGTTACAGTCTTTCATTGAACTCAAGTAATTTAAGATTGATACTTTGTCTTTAGAATCCAATGAAAGGAAAAAACAGATCTTCGCTCCATTAGCATACTAATAGTATTAAACTCCAAATCACAGCTGATCTCTCCCAGCTGATGTTTAGCTCTTAATTAAATAAATACACATTTAAATATGCACACCCAGAGACATAATATGAAACCTATCAGACATTTGAAGCTAATGGTCATTGGTTGCATCTCTAGATAAAGCTGCTTCTTCCAGTTCTAGGGAATTCATTCCCACAAAAGTTGAAAGTCCTTCCATCTTTGGTGGCTTTTTAAAAGCCCTTAAAACACCTTTTGTGGGCAGATTTTGAGCTGTTTATTATAACTGTTTTTTAAATATTATTTCCTCTTGCTTTACTTTCTTGTTTTAATTAACTGGCATCTTAGCAGTTTGAATGTCTCAATTTTAAGCTTGGTTTTATTGTAATGCTTTGATACTTGCAATGTGTCATGTTACATGCATTAACAAAAATTAAATTAAAAAACAGAATTATCCACACACATTCCTTTCCTTTAGGGAGGAATGGAATGACTGCGGAAGATTTTTTTTTTCTTCAGAAAAATTATTGAATAAAATTCTATGGAGATATCAAGTACAGGCACATAGTGATTAGACATATCCCAAAAAAACTAACACTATTAGGCAGAGGAAAACTTTTCAACTGCATAATTTTAAATTCCCTTTAGTTAAAATGCTATATATAGTAAATTAGTTAACCTGGAAAATCATGACACTTGTTTGTTTGTTGACAGTTATCTTCACTTTTATCTGGCCATCTCTGATATAGAACTAATCATACACTATTTGTTTTCTTTGCAGCTCTTCCTCATTTCTTCCAGTTATTATTTTTATGCATTTTGACTACCTGGCATTTGTATTCACTGCTCTTTGCTTCCACCATCTTCTCATTAGCTTCCACATTCAATCAGATCAATAGAGGCCTGTGCAGCAAGCTGTCAAACTAAACACTGATGATGAACTCGATTTCATTCAGTATTCTTGGTCAAAAAGCCTTTCCCAACACAGCTAAGCAAATATTTAATAACACATGAAGCCAAGGCTCTTTCTGTATAGATTTCTATCATTCTTCTGCTTACTAATTAGATCTTGTATCAATCCATCTAAAAGATTGAAATTTGCTAAATCGCTAAATTAAATGAAGATTACATTTCCTCCCCCTCAGGAAAAGTGATGCCCAATATACGGTGTGTTCCTACAATTACCTTGAAGCAAAAATGATATTTTTTAAGGTGCATTATTATGGTGGTAGTGACACTGTGCTGCTCTTGAGCATTTTCAGCCTTTCAATCAAGATTGATCAAAAAAGAAAGAAGCACATATATTCTCTTACAAAATATTCATTCTTGTCATGTTTTGAGGGACAAAAAACTCTTCAGAGAAAGAGCTACTGTATTTGGAGAATGCCATAATTCTCATAACATATCAAGATGGAGATATTGTAAGAGAGTCTATGTGCACCACATTTCCTTCTCATCTTCTTGGTTTCATCTTTGGGTCATTCTATTCGTCTTCTAACTCAGACCTAGTTATCCCAAACGGCAGAATGAGGAGGCAACAGTGACTTGAGATGACAGAGGGGATAGTGCTCCTTCAAAGTGGAATAAAGGCATAACGTTTTCATCATAGGTAGTTCTCTTGTACCAATTTACTACATGAAATTGCTAATTTGAGGATGCAGTAAAAGAAACAATTTCTTCAGCTCCCACAGTAATATTATTTCATTTCAGACTTGTCTGCATTTCTCCAAACATGGGCTAATTTCAAGTTGTTCAGTCTGTATACAGTAGTCGGAAAATTATTTGTGGTAATTGTATTGGAGAAGGGAAGTAAAGATTTAAGCACTGCAAGCTGAAGAATGTCTATGAAGCTATGAAAACAATATGCTGAGATTCTATAATCAATGAAGATTTTGACATAGTCATCAGTCATACAGCATATTAATTAATTAATTAATTAATTAATTAATTAATTAATTCATTTATTTATTTATTTATTTATTTATTTATTTATTTATTTTCTGTCCATCTTGTGGTTCAAGGTAACTTTGAGAGGCTTACAATGTGATAAAATATATAAATATCAAAACAATTATAACTATAAAAACAGATTAAAATTACAGATTAAAAACCCTGGATTTGGAGTAGAAAGGTGTTGGTACCTTCTCTTTTTCTGCACCAACCATTTCCAGCCAAGAGCTTCTCCTTCAGTACACCATGTCAACCAGCATGGCCAAGTTTTAAGGCTTTTCCTGAAGGCTAAAAGAGAGGGGGCAGGTCTCACCTCCTATGGCATGATGTCCCAAAGAGCAGAGGCTGTGGCAGAAAAGGCTTTTCTCCTGCATCCCACCAGATGAAATTTCTTGGCTGATGGTAGGCCTTTTCTGCCAGCATGAGTGCGGTGAGCCAATTCCATTGGGGAAAGATGGTTCTGCAAGTATCCTGGATCCATGGCAAAATGAGTTTTAAAGGTAATCCCCAACACCTTGAATTGCACCTGGAAGCAGAATTGCACCCAGATTGCATAACAGTGGCATTACATGTGGCCACCCCAGAGGCCTCCAAACCTGTCCATGCCACTGCATTTTGGACCAATTGTACCTTCTGACAGAGGTGGGTTCCTCCCGGTTCGGACCGGTTCTTTAGAACCGGTAGTAACTTGGCAGCCTGGGTCGCTAGAACCGGCATTGACCCAGGCCTGCCACGCCCCCAAACCAATTCTTTAAGCTGTGCCATAGGTGCCGCCATTTTGTTTTTTGCTTCTGCGCATCCGTAGAAGCTTTTTTAAGCACTGCGCATGCGCGAAGCGCGCCCGCGCCTGCACAGAGTGACACTGAGCGAACCGGCAACAAGGAAAACCAGAACCCACCCCTGGCTTCTGAATACTCTTTAAGGGTAGCCCCTTGTAGAATTATAATATATTATTATACAGCATACTATATATGGTTTAAATTTTCTGGTCCAAGGTTTTTGATCTATCTTCCACACATTCTAGATAAAGAAAAAAAAAGTTTAATCTTGAACTACCATAATAAAATTTCATTGATATGAGAAGAATGTGGAATCAAAATAAATATTGCATTAATTATTAATTAATTATTTCTAGTTAGATCATTTGTGATTGACTCACAAAGAATATTGCAAAGCTCATATTCCATACTGTAAATTGAGAAAATGCAAGATAATTAAGAGGAGGATTTATTTAAGTGGCTTAGATGTAGTAATTTGTTTCAAATATAAATCCTTCCAAAAATATATCAAAGCTTTAAAGACCAGGTCCTTAATAAAAAGAAATGTTCATAAATGTTAATGAAATATAGCAGCACCTTTACATTAATAATTAAAAGGTCAGTTTGAATAATTAAGCATTGTAAAGCAGTGTTTGTGCATTTCTGAATAAATATTGTCCCAAAACTTCAGAATGGTGGAATTTTATAAATATTTATTTATTGAATTTGTTTCTTTACAACCACAAAATACTCTTTAGATTTATTCATTCTTTTAATTATTCTATCTTGCTAAAAGTAAAGACGGTAAAATCCATCCATATATTAACAATTTTAGGAGATATGTAGATAGGAAAAATAGGAAGACAGAGGAGTATTAAGTACATTTTCCACACTCAGTTATTTATTTAAAAATAATGACAGATTAAAATAAATAAAAACAAAATTAATCATAATCATAATCATATATTAATCAGATTCATATATTGTTGAAAGTAAATAGACATTTATCATGTCATCTGCTGATAATCATGATCAGCATATTTATTAATTGTTTAATTTTCTTATTTACCTTATTTCACCATTTGAAAAATTAGGTTATATATTTTTTCACAATCAAGTATTCTATTTTATATGTGACTCAATGAATACATTCTGTTTATGCATGAGGACATGTTGACCCATCTACAATAATGAAAAACAGACAACATTTAAAATATCTAAGTACAATGTGGGAATAGCCTAATAGAGCCAATAATAAGGCAATATTTCCAGCAAGCCACTTCTAATTACATGGTACAGTACAGTTCTCAAATTCGTAAAAGTTTGTTAAGTTATACAGTACTTCTTTAGTTATCGTTTCAATTTATATAGCAGCCCATCATAAATATATGACTTTGGATGGCTTACAACAATTAAAAGTAATATAAAAACAAAATACAGTATAAAATACATGAAAATATATAAATATATATAAAACCATAAAAATAATGATATAAAAACTTTATATCTTGGATATAAATTGTGCACTTGTATATGTCTGAGCTAATTGATTGGGGGCCCATTGAGGATCCCAACTATTAAGTTCTAGGTAGTGCAAATTGGGTCAGTAATCAATAAATGCAAAGCAATTGGTTCATCCCACTTTCATATCACAGAGGAAGTCTCACAGAACATTCATAAGGGTTATATGCTCTGAACAATTGTGCAAATGTCCAGAAAATTATTATGGTATTTTGTTCAATTACTTGCTACAGAAGATGAGATAGACTGGACAAAATTACATTATAGGATAATGAATTTTTTCAGAGTGATCTGTTAAAAAATACAATACTTCTAAAACAAATCTATCAAGAAGTGCTGTTGATAATTAAATGTACGAATAACATTGTGCATGATGTAACTGTAATGTGCAGTGCGAATTCAATTTATTTTTTCAGAGACCTATTTTGAACCTGTGAATTTTGTTTGTATTTTATTTCCCTAACAAATCCAACTGATATACTATACAGTTCTGTTTTATTTTACTTTAACAACACACACAAAATATTAGTTATGTAATTAATCAGTTTTAGGGTTGACTCGGTGGCGAGGACAACTGTGCATCTGGACCCTGATGGCCGGTAACCCCGTGGCAGACCCATGAAACAGTGGATGGATTGCATCAAGGAGGACATGAAATGTGTGGGTGTCACCCCTGAAGATGCCCTGGATCAAGCCAAATGGAGACATCTTTGCTGAGCTTGCCATAGTGCCATAGGGAACAACACTAGGAAGAAGAAGAACTAACCAGTTTTAGGACTGTACTATCAATGATCAATTTTAGAAATGTGTGAGAAGAAAAGGTGGGTTTAGCTTATGTTGTGAAGGTGGGTTAGCTCATTTTTTTATTTAGAAGCCCCATTAAATCAGGAAGGATCTCAACTATATGCTTAATGCTGGGTTATAGTTTTAAAACAGTATATACTTATTTTTGGTTGGGCCTATTCCATGTGGTCCAAATTGATGTCATCAGTTTGATCAACGTGAAAATTTGTCCTAACTCTCTCTGCTGCATTTTCAAAAAGTTATCATTCATATTATAATAATCCACATGAATATACAGAAGATAAAATTTAATTTCTCTTCCATTTTAATCATTGCCCTTTGCCTATATCCAGCTTTGTAGGGAAAGCGCCAATTGTACTACCTGCTTAAAACGGTTGCATGATGGACCAAGTGAACAAATACTTTTGTCACACTTCATTCTTTCATCTGAAATGGTGGACGAATAGATTCACAGCTGATTATTATTCTAATCAGTCACTGTAGCACTCAAAATTCAAAAGAAACTGCATTTGAATGGATTTTTATTTTCAACCATTGTTGATGGCTTCAATTAACAATATCATTTGTTTTCTGATCTTATAGGTAGGTGTAGATTTGCTTAGTTACCTTAGTTACCTTAGTCAGCTACAGTGGTATCCTATTCTTCATATGTTCTAATAGGGATATCTTTTCCTATTCAGGAGATGTAATGTTTCCATAGTTATGGCCCACCGCTCCTGATGCTGCTTAGTTAATGAAAGTAAGGAGAGAAGGCCTGGTCAAGCAGCATATATTAGCATTATTGTTCATTATGAAGCATCAGAGATCACCGTTCACAGTTTGAGTAGTTAAGAATAATCATTAAGGTTACTGCAGAGATTTTGGTGGTTCATAAAAAGATTTTTATTTAATAAACAGTGGTGATTTATAAAACAGATTTTATTTAACAAAACTAGTTTACAAAATTATTTGATTTTGAAACATTGCTTCAGCCTAGTTTAGTCTTTCTTGGATGGATGGATGGATGGATGGATGGATGGATGGATGGATGGATGGATAGACAGACAGATATCTGAATTTAGGCTTAGGGGAAGATTATTCTCACAACAGCAGACATTGCTCCAGTCCCAAATTCTCATTATTTGAATGGTTTTGGTTTTTTTAGCTCAGGAGCAAACAATTTAAATTAATTCTCTTCATCATTCAGCTTTCATTATTTGGCTGCATTTTGTGGTTTGGGCATAAGGTGCGCAGAGTGGGCAAAGCACATGACACTCTGAGTAAAACAGAAACAAACACCCCACCTCCATCTTCTTAAAATAACTTTTTGAAAATGTTCAAAAGCTGTAATCCTAAAAGAATGCATTGTGCCAGCTAGGTGAACTTACATCTGCAAATATGTTACACTGTTGATTGGTTAATTCCACTAGAGAGGAAATAATATAATATATATATTCAAAGGGCACCAGGAACTGCATCTATAGAACCAACAAAACAAGGAACAAGAATGTCATGGTAGAAAAAAATCACACACTTAATACCTACTAGACTTTTACAGATCACTCTTCCATAAATATATAATGGCAATGCCGTTGGTTTGGTAGGTTCTCTTGGGTTGGTAGGTTCATTTGAATTTTGAGAGAGAACTTATGGGTGGTCTTTAGACTTGTTTCTGGAAAAATTATTTTATTTATTAAAATGATGGCTGGAGGGACATAAGTAGTAACAAGGTTCCAATTTACCAGAATGCTATTTCCTACTTGCTCCCAACTGACCCCCATATTTTTTTCTTTCTAAGAAAGATCGAGTTCTAGAGATATTTTTGAAAGTAAAGATGGTGTTAGCATCTGATGATCTCCATCATACTAGATTCAAAAATTTTTTTAAAAAAAAATCAGATGTGGCAAAAAAAAAACACCCAACCCCTGGATATATCAAAAGGCACACTGATGTCCTAGAGTGACAGACTAAGACTTCTAGCACTATCATCTCCATTTCTTGCAATTTTCAATGGCTAGAATTGAAATCCTCTGAAGATAATTTGCATAGCCATGTGTTATGACATGGACTAATATTATTATATATGACACTTTAATGCTTTTATAGACATAATATTTTCGAATATTGGTACAGGTAACTTCTTTCCACTGCTTGGCTTATAGGACGAATTAATCACATATATTATTTTTAGCCATATGGCCCTGAGAAAATCAGTTTTAAAAATCTGTTGCTTCTGGTGAACTACTGTGAGGAACGTGCAACTCAGAAGACTGGGTTTAAAGATGGGGAATAATTAATGGAGTTAAAAAGCTAGGTGCAGAAAGGTAGGAGTTCATCAGGACTGAGTAATGGCATTAACATCTGGTTGTATACCTGCAGCCAGAAGCTACCAGAAAGCTGATGCTTATTGTTAATCAAGAGGATTCAAGTTTCTAATCCAATATCCAAAGTCATCTGCCTGGGAGCAGTATCAGAAAGAAATACAATCCTAAGAAATGCTAAAATAAATGGGTAGGGATTAAAAGAAGTAGCTGCCAGTAGACAGAGTGGAGTCAAAATTAGGGATGTTTGGACACGGTGGGATTGTCCTCAGGAAATAATGAAACTCAGAAGACTTTGGAGAGCATAGGTAGTCCTCAACTGAGCCCCCATTTTTTGTTGCTAAGCAAGAAAGTTGTTAAGTGAGTTTTGCCTCATTTTACAATCTTTCTTGGCACTGTTGTTAAGTGAATCACTGCAGTTATTTAGTTAGTAATGTGGTTGTTAAGTGTATCTGGCTTCCCCATTGACTTTGCTTGTCAGGAGGTCACAAAAGGTAATCATATGGCCCCAGGGACTGGAGCTTTGAAACTAAAATAAGCTTTTAAAAGATATCCATAGGACAGAAGGTTGCATTCATGACATGAATCTGTTCCAGTTTGTGGTTTAAAATATTAGACTAAGGTGTGTGTGTGGGGGGGGAAACTAAGCTGGCAGGATTTTTTATGATTGTTTGGAATGAAGGTTGAAAAGTCTTCAGTCACGTAGGATAGTCAGACAGGAAAAACTACCCCACAGGAGGAAAAGCAAGGATATAAAGGCTATAATTACCTAACTATAGAGACATATCTGAAAACATTTAATAGGATAATTAACATATAGCATCCTCTTCTTCAGTGCTATATAATTCCCCAAGTACAAGGGGCAGTGTGAAATAGAAGAGAGAGAGAGAGAGAGAGAGATAATAGATAGATAGATAGATAGATAGATAGATAGATGATAGATAGATAGATAGATAGATAGATAGATAGATAGATAGATAGATAGATAGATAGATAGATATAGATAGATAGATGATAGATGATAGATAGATAGATAGATAGATAGATAGATAGATAGATAGATAGATAGATAGATAGATGATAGATAGATAGATAGATAGATAGATAGATAGATAGATAGATAGATAGATAGATAGATAGATAGATAGATATAGATATAGATGATATAGATATCCTTGAAATCTTTGATCTCAGAATTCTCCTTCCAGCCTTTGTCCCCTAAACTTACATGCACAGAAGCCTTTTCTTCTTAAATCTCTTCAAACATTTATCGCAAATAAACCTTCTTCCTGTTCATTTATGTAAACTGCTTCAATTGTCTTTGCACAGCTTGGACCCCACTCTCCAGGAACCCAAAACATTTCTGCCATCAAGTTTCCTTTCTGCTTTCCATGGCTCAGGATACTTAAAAAAAAAAAAGAACTTTATTTTCTTTTGCCAGATTGAACTTCTATCCATTGGTCCCACCCCATTGCTTCTTCAAGTGCCTGGACCATAAGCAGTTACAATTATAGAGTAAGACATCCCCTGCATAGCTGCCTAGAAGATTGACTTCCGTAGAGCATGGCTTGGCAAAGTGTATCATCAATAAAACAGGCAGAGGAGAAAGGAAGAGGAACAAGGACCAGAAGTGAAGTGCTGAGTTCCTGATCTGCATATTATTCTTCTGGTTTTATCCAGCCTCGGGAAGTTTTGTAACAAGTTCCAAGAGTTTAAATGAGAGCCCTCCCATTATACATTAAACAAGTGTTAACACTCCAACATTTTTACCAATTAAAAGTTTTCTACAAACATGGTTACGAAATATTTGTTAAGTGAAATCTCATTAAAATGACCCTTCGTCACCTTGGATCATCTTCATTTGTAAAGCATCAGTACATGAAAGCTTGCTTTGACATCACAGATAGTTAGCAATAGCTTCATCATCCCAAAGAAGCCTTTATTAAAGAAAATGACAATAGGGGGTGAGCAAACACTAGCCATATGTAAGTTAAAGATCAAAAGACAAGCTACTAACAGTCCACACTCTGTCAAGTTCTTTAGAAAGCTGATGTCTACCATGATGATGAGATCAAAGACAAAAATTAAACACACAAATTGAAAGATGACCTTTGGTGCTTCTAAAATGAAGTAGTCTTGTCAGAAACATGATTAAAAGAATATTTTGTTTAATCTGGCGGCATAGAATGAAAAATGGAATAATACAATAATAACACAGTCCATGAAGATGATTGATGATGATGATGATGATGTTAATAAATGGCTAATATCAAGTGCAGCTGCCATCAGTTGCAGGCATATTTTACTGATTTCTGTTAAAACTGTCACAAAGCTCATATTTTGCACAGATTCTGGCAAAATATACCTGTTGGATACAATGGATTACTTTAAAAATTGCAGTATTCACTTAATGACCACTGAAAAACAGGTAGTAAAATTTGGCACAGTCATATGATGACCTGCTTAGTGATTTACACATCTTGCATAGTTCTGGGCTCAAACGTGGTCATACGTCAAGGAGTACTGCTTTATTGTGACATTAATTGTAACATTTTGTTCAAATAAAATGTATTACGGGACATTTATTTATTAATGGTTTCTGCATTTATTTTTACACTAAGAAGGGCTCCTTAGGCATCTCAAGTGTATATGTTACTGCTATAGCATGATTAAAAAGAAGGGGGAAAAATAAGCTAATAAGAAATTAAAACAGATAACTAGATCTGGTTAATATCCACCTGAGCATTGCAATTTGGTAATTTAGTTTGTAATTCCTGACCTCTAACAAAAAAAAAAAATTACTTGACCACAAGACTGGTTCCTATACTAGTTTATTTTCCCATGGGTCATTTTCAGATAGAGCAGAAGAGCAACAGAAATATTTGTATCTTACGCCACTTTTTAACAATATGCTCAACAACATTACTGTTAAAATGAAAGCTCACATGGACAAATGATTCATTCTTAGATATGATCAAAACCATGGTTAGTTGAATGAACACAATTTGCTAAAAGGAACTTTTTAGTTTGCATGTGAAAGTTTCTATGTGAACATTTAATAATGACAGGTATTTTTAATTTTAATTTTTGTGGCTTTAATTTAGATTATTTGTAAATAGACGTTTTATTTATTTTTGTTATGAAACATTCAGAGGACACACATTTTTTTTAAATAAATAAACTATTTATTATTAAATAATAAATTAATTAATTAATAAGTAACCTTGAACCTGAACCCCAGGAATAGATGAATAGATGTTCCTTCAATATTCTGTATACATTCTGATGCATCTACCAATGTGCAGAAGATCTGGCTTAGTACATTTATACTGGGGGAATCCATAGCCCAAGTATAGAATATACATTATTCCATAATCTTTATTCATAAATTATTTTGTGAATCTGCCTGCTTCCTCCTTTTTAAGCTGCCTACTTTGTCTCAGTTGCAATATTGAGAACCATAATATCCCAGCCCAGGTTGAAGAGAAACTGACAGGAACATAGAAGGAAAAGAAAGGAATGTATTGGGGAAAAAATAGCACTGCTGTGGCTGAAAGCATTTCTGAATGTTCCTTGTCTCTTTAGAACCACAGTTAGTTTTATGATAGCTAGGCTGTCTGAGCCTTCAGGGGTGAATAATGCCTTTCTGATTTCCAAAGCCATTAGAATCATTTCCAGGACAACTTGCTATAATTACAAATATTAGTTCAGTTGAGAAAAAAAATGAGAAGGAAGGAAGGAAGGAAGGAAGGAAGGAAGGAAGGAAGGAAGGAAGGAAGGAAGGAAGGAAGGAGAGGGGAAAGATCCAGAAAGGCATGCAAAATGTGGGGGGAGGGGGGAATCCTGCCCATGCTCAAAGAGATATTTAAGAGATTTATTATATTTTCAGTGCATTTAATGAAAAATATATGCCATAACTTTCTCTTGATAATTTTTCTTTGTTTATGTCCATGTGCTATTCAATTCTGATTCACAGACAAGGAAGGAAGGAAGGAAGGAGAAAGGAAGGGAAGGAGGGAGGGAGAAAGGAGGGAGGAAGGGAGAGAGGAAGGAAGAAAGGAAGGAAGGAAGGGGTTAACCATCAACCAAGCAAGGAACAACCATGGGAGATAGGTTGCTTGCTTGTTTTATATTGTTCTTCCTCTTAAAGCTATTGAATTAGCACATGATTTCCCCTATTTTTATGCTTGTACTGTTGCATCCTTTTTGAAGAAACATTCATTTGCAATCAATGTAGTTTTCTTTTATTAGAATTGGTTATGTTCAGATAGTGCAATCCAATGGTATCTCAGTTTGTTCCATTGCTGGCAGGAGTGAGTCTCAAGAATAATATTCTTGGGAGGATACAGGAGTGTTCTATATTATTTATATTAAGAAAACTGATACTGTCACTTGTTAGTGGCATTTCTATGTATTACATCTTCTTCTGTGCTCCGTCAACATGAGTATTAGTGATTCCAGTAGCTTTCATAACTAATTACTTTAATTAGGGAAATGTTTCTGAAATATTGCAAGTCATTTAGTTTCTTTGCCATGTAGGCTGCACTGCAATGTTTTTTGCTAAAATAGTGCATTAAATACAGCGAATGTCTAAGAATTCTCAAAGGACTCCAATTATCTGTAAATTCAATACATGTGAAGTGTTTTGCTTATTTCCTTTTTCACACAGGCTATACAGAATGCTTTTGTCAAATAAGTGATTTAAACAGTGCAAATCTATCAAAAGTCTCAGAAGACCTAAGTAATCTATGATTCTACACATATAAAATAACAATTTTTCTTAATCCAAGTGCAAAGATAAATTATTATAAATAAACTTCATAAAGCTAGTCTTTTGTTTCTATCTTAATTAAAAGAACATGCATGCATACAAAATGAAGGAGAAAAAACAGTTGAATATTTAGTATTCCTTTCTAACATGCTAAAACTGAGGAAATCACTTTATCTGGCTTCTAATTGGAAGTGAATAGGTTTTTTTTTAAATGCAGATTTCATGGACCTCTTGTTACTTAGGAGAGAAGAAAAAAAATCAAAGGGCTTTCAAGATCATTAAAACATAGTCTTTTCTTATTACTCAGGAGAATATATATTTATATAATTTATGCAGTTTAAGAATTATTTTCTTTTATCTGTGAAAACTGGTCAAAGCAGGAAGAATTTTAATGCTTTTCCCGAGCTATAACGCTCTGCTATTCACTGTACTCTCTCCCTTTGTATGTGTATGCTGCGTGATCATATTTATTACTTAATACTATCACTAAAGGACTCTACAGGGACATGATTTCCCCCTCCCCTGGCACTTTCTTATCTTGGCATCTTACTATTTTGTACTTAAAGGAAAGCAACTTTACTGTATATTGTAAGGAATCAATGTTTGCAGATCATGACCTTCCTGATCAAAGAAGATTATGGACTAAGACTTTTGACTGGATCATGTGGATACTTCTTGTTGTTTCCAACTTCCCTATACTAAATGCTGATTCTATGTATCACTATGCATAGAAATGAATAAGAGGTCAGTTGTGTTGGTTGAAACTCAAGATGACTACATGCTTTATTTACATGCA
This sequence comes from Thermophis baileyi, assembly GCA_003457575.1. NCBI lineage: Eukaryota > Metazoa > Chordata > Lepidosauria > Squamata > Dipsadidae > Thermophis > Thermophis baileyi. Next base: position 1,270,399 of record QLTV01001697.1, on the reverse strand, counting down.
GCTAATCAAGGGGAATCAAGTTTCTAATCCAATATCCAAAGATATCTGCCTAAGTATATCCAGACCCTCACCCCAGTCTCTTTTTCAGTGCAAAAGCAAACATGGAAAATATCATTTTGCATGAAAGGTCAGCCACTTACATAGGAAAATGACTGCCAAGCCTTCTGCATGGACAATTTCTCCCCATGCTGGAAGAATGCAAACCAAGAGATCATAGAATAAAGTATAATTCTTTGTCTATCTCTGAATAGAAAAATGATCTCAGTTCTGCATGCCAAATATATTCCATATCTCAAATATAGGGATAGTGGAAAAGCTGCCACTATTGTCTTTCAAAAGACATGATACAATAATTTGAAGCCCAATCCATCTTGCAAAATGAGTGTCCTGGCTATTTCTCAATTCAGATATTGCATAGCAGTTATGTACCTGAGACCATTTCATTGATATTTAAGTTGAAGTTGCATAAACAAATGCATATATTTCAGCAGGTTTTACATAAAATACACAAGATTATCACATCCAGATTTCAAGACTCTTGATGGTCAATTCATGGCAGCAAAAGATGTAGAAAATACTCTTTGCTGTCTCTAGTAGCCATGCCAGTTTTTGCAGCTGATATTGTTGTTCCTGTATCAGGATGCAAAAATATAAATTGATGTTTATGTTCAGGTAAATGTAGAAAACATAGAAGGAAAATGTAATTTTTTTTCAGCCCATATCTGGTAGCCCTAAATATGTATGTACAGTATATTAAAAGGTTGCAGAGAAAATACATATTATTAGAAAAATAATTTATAACAAGATGGATTTGTGGGTTTTGTTTCAGTTCTTCTTAGAGTGTTATGGAATCATGAAGAACCTTGACATAATCAAGTAAAGATGAATTCATATGACATTAAATTGGATCACATATATACATCTGTAATTTCTTAGTGATATACAATATCTTTCCTTTCCTTTCTGATGAATGTGCCTCTAACAGCTTTCATTTTCCACTTGCCTGTGTATCTCTAACCTATTAACCCACTTCAATGAATGGTTCAGAGCTAGCTGAAGGCCAGACAAGGAATAATGGATGGAAACTGATCAAGGAGAGATTCAACCTAGAAATAAGGAGAAGTTTTCTGACAGTGAGAACAATTAACCAATGGAACAACTTGCCTTCATAAGTTGTGGGAGTTTCATCACTGGAAGCTCTCAAGAAGAGACTGGACTTGCCATCTGTCAGAAATGGTATAGGGCAGGGGTGAAATGCGACCGGTTCGGGTGTACCGGTAGCAGTGGCCGCCGGTGGTTCGGAGAACCAGTAGCGATGGCTGGCTGGCCACGCCCCCAAACCGGTCCCCCGGTCGCCGCTCACTCGCCCTGCCCCACCCAGTCTCTGTTCTGAAGCTTGCCTGCCTGAAGCGCTGCACTCCTGATCTGCCTGCCGCAGGTAAGCCTGCGAAGTCGTGGCCTACCTAGCTGCCCCTGCCCCCCCCACCATCTTAGCCTGCCTTCCCTACTCCCTTCCCTGTGGCCCGCAGCCCCGACATGCTTGCCTGCCTTCCCCATGGCCTTCCCGGTGTCCCCGTGGCCAGCTTGTGAAAGCAGGCAAGCGGAAGGCCGTGTGGAAGGCATACAAGCATGTCGGGGCAGGCCGGCCGCGGGGAAGGGAGCTAGCAGCTTTCCCGGCAGTCCCCCATGCCCACTTGCCTTCCGAGGTTGGCATCCAGCCTGGCCCAGCCCAGCCAGTGGGTGGGTGGGCGGCCCTTGGTGGAGATGCAGCTGCTGCTGCTCTGGGTCTGAGAGGGGCGGCGGCCGGGCTAGCCAGTCACCACGCTCTTTGCTCTTTGCCCTCTTTTCAGGCCGAAAAGCTGCCGGACACTTTGGGGAGATTGTTTTCTGCCGAGCACGCTCTCTCCTGGTGCAACTTGCTGAGCAGATTCTTCCCTGCCCCTTTGCATCTCCACCAAGGGCCACCCGCTGCTTCTCTGGGGCAGCAGCGGCGGCACTGAGCGCCCAATCTTGGTGCTGCCCGGGCAAGCGGTGGCCCTTGGTGGAGAGGCAGCTGCTGCTGCTCTGGGTCTGAGAGAGGCGGCGGCCGGGCTAGCCAGTCGCCATGCTCTTTGCCCTCTTTTCAGGCCGAAAAGCTGCCGGACACTTTGGGGAGAGGGATTGCTGCCGAGCACGCTCTCTCCTGGTGCAACTTGCTGAGCAGATTCTTCCCTGCCCCTTTGCATCTCCACCAAGGGCCACCCGCTGCTTCTCTGGGGCAGCAGCGGCGGCACTGAGCGCCCAATCTTGGTGCTGCCCGGGCAAGCCAGTCACCATGCTCTTTGCCCTCTTTTCAGGCCGAAAAACTGCCGGACACTTTGGGGAGAGGGATTGCTGCCGAGCATGCTCTCTCCTGGCGCAACTTGCCAAGCGGATTCTTCCCCATCCCTTTCCGATCCATCCATGCCCTGACCTGAACTTTAGCTGCCCAGGGGCTCCACAGAGGCAGCCACCCAAAGCTCAGAAGCCGCGAATATGATTTGAAAGCTCAGGTGCGAAAAGGGGGAGAGCGCGACTGCCGATGTGGGGGGGAGACTTCAGAAGTGGGCAGCCCTTGGTGGAGATAGAAAGGGGCAGGGAAGAATCTGCTCGGCAAGTTACGCCAGGAGAAAGTGCGCTCGGCAGCGATCACTCTCCCCAAAGTGTCCGGCAGCTTTTCAGCCTGAAAAGAGGGCAAAGAGCATGGTGACTGGCTAGCCTGGGTGGCACCAACGTCAGGTGCTCAGTGCCACTGCTGCCCCAGAGCAGCAGCAACCAGCCCTTGATTGAAAGAGACCATGGCTGCTGCTTTTGGAAGCCGCCAGGGAGCCTGCGAGGTCCGGCATCCTGCACCCCATGAGCACCCGCGCGGAGACCCCTGTTCTAAAGCCCGCATGGGAGGCAGCATGGTGGTGCCAAGCAGGAGCCCCAGTGGGTGCAGCACTGGGCGGGATGGAGCCGCTGCTGGAGCGCACCTGCCGGGGAGGCCGGCCGAGCGCTCAGCCAGCCGCAGGAGGCCTTGGAACGGCCGGGCGGGGTGTCCAGGCCCAGCTGCAGCCCCCGTGGCATTGGTGGGCGGTGGGGGTCCGGTTGTGCAGTTGGGGTGGCCCCTCCCTGCCCCCACAGCGCCAGAGCCATGCAGGCCCTGACAGCTCTGCGCAGCAGCGAGGAAGAGCAGGCGGGCGGTGGGGAGATGCATGTGGAGGTCCTGGCAGCCGTGGGGTGAGACAGGCTGTTCTGCCCTCAGGAGGGAATGCCCCCCAAATACAGGCAGGGGACAAGGGGAAGTCTTCGGTGTCCGACAGCCTCCGCTTTGCCACCCCTGCCTCCGGGTCAGGGCTGTCCAAAAGGGGCTTTTGCAAGAGGCAACTGGACTTTCTTGGTTTTTCCTTGTCCTGTCCTGTCACTGGCAAAGGGTGAAAGCTCAGATTCCAAGCTCCAATCTGCCCTGGGGAGGGGGTCCTGTTTTTCAGAAGGCCATTTTTTACTACTTAAAAATGCTTTAAAAAGTAAAAAAAAAAGTTGGCCATGCCCACCCAGTCACATGACCCCCCCAAGCCACACCCACAGAACCGGTGGCCAAAAAAAATTAGATTTCACCACTGCTATAGGGTCTCCTGCTTGAGCAGGAGATTGGACTAGATGACCTACAAGGTCCCTTCCAACTCTGTTATTCTATTCTTTATCTGATATAAAACATGGCAAATATTCAGAAATACTACTGCTACCTATTGTGGTCCTAAAACACCCTAAGAAAAAAGTATTAAAATGCAATAAAAATGCATAGCTCTGAAAAGCATCATAAGGTAGGTACAAAGAAACCCAGTTACTTTGACTTGCAAGAAAAAGAATATACTGAAAGGCGAAGAGAAAAATATGTATCTGTTTGGTTTTGTATGTCGGCTCCTATGATAGCTTGCCCAGCTATAATAAAAAGATACTAATTTCACTGTCAGCAACAATATATTCCCTCATTATTTAGATAAATGCACTTCTGTGCGGCATGTCTAACTCAATAATGCCATGAACCTAAAAAGATGAAAAACTGGAACCTCTTCAAAAACATAAAGGTAATAAGATATAGCAGATGTAATCCTTGTGAGTGAAGCGCTTTCAGATGACTCCTGGTTGAAATGTGAACAAATAGTTTGTGTGAAATCTGGGTTAAAAGTCTGAAAATTCATAAACTTGCAGATGAGAATGGCACTGGTATGTGAATTAATAGGGGGAAATGAAAAGCCTATTCTAATTATCACCTCTCTATTCTAATCATCTCTGGCTGCCTCGTTTTAATCACTCACTATTTTTAAAATCTATCTTTTGATCATCTAAAGTACATTTTTGCTCTCTTACTTTCTCTTCTTTCTTCTGCAGGCAGTCATAGCAACTAGTAGCTTATTTTTGTTGTTGTTTTTGTTCTTTTTCATTTTCTTTTTAAATCAGATAATATAGATCCTCTTCCTTTTCTTTTTTATCCCCATGCATGGCCTTTTCAGTTCTTCTTATACTATCCAGCCCTTATCTCCCAAAGCCCAAGGCAAACTTTATAGTCCAAATGTCACCTCTAATCTTCTTTTTCATCTTTAGTTCTTATTTGCTTAGTGTACTGCATGGATCTTTTTATTACAATTGTTATTATGTTATTCTATAGTCTGTACATTGATACAAAACAAGTTTGCTTTTGGTTTAAATTCCCACAAGATGAATATTGCTATACTAAAAAATAATATTTGCAATGTTATGAATTACCCGTCCTATAAATACGGTTCTCTTTCTCTCTCATCTCAATTTCTCTATATTTAAGATGAAGAAAATGTCAAGGGTTTTACTGTAAAATTATTTTACTGAAATTTATTTTAGCTTGTTTCTTGGAGAAAGTTTGTGCTCATAGGAGTTGATGACTTCATAATACACAATCAATTAAAGAAGCCTGCTGTATCTCCACTGTAGGGTTGTTTTAAAACAACAACAAAATGGTTGTAAACCTTACAACTAAACTAACAGATAATATAATCAAGGCTAAGCTGAAATGAGACAGTTTCCTTTTCCGGATCGCCTTTGGACATTTTGGCATAATATGTCCATACTTTTTTTTAAAAAAAGAAAGGGGAAAGTTGATTGATGGTGAAAAGTTAAGAAAGGCTGTTTAGAATAGAAACAGTATAATGCAGAAACAATTGTTCTCTTTCTGACATATCTTTCATTCCTTGAGTAATCTGACTGCTTGGGTACCCTTGTGCTAACTTATTGTGTAATGGCCAATGTGGCATTGCAAGTTCTATCCCTTCCATACATATGTGTGGTGTCATGAATAACATTGTCCCAATGCTGCTTTCATCATTGGCCCCCTACTCTCTTCCCTCCATACAGGCTACTGGTAATAGCATTCATGGAGAAGTATTAAAAAAGTTCTGAAGGTATGATCAAAGTCTTATCTCTTTGTTCATTCATACAACATCTACACAAACAAAAAAAGGAATCAGGTTTTGACTGTGTAGATGTGACTTTTTGTACAACTCACTCACCCACACACATACTTCTCAGGGAACTACTTTTAGCTTCTCTTAAATTGGATTCCAGAAAGGCATTGGGTGGTAAGTGTACTGCTCTGAGGGATCCTTAGTCCTCTCAGAACAGAGGTGGGTTTCTACCAGTTCTAACTGGTTCTTTAGAACTGTTAGTAACTCGGCAATGATGTCATGGAGCTGGTTCTGTCGGTGTCTCCGTAGGCGCCGCCATGTTGGATTTTTTTGCTTCTTTTTTTTGCAAATTTTTTTATTGCTGCGGGCACGGGTGTGAGGGAGCTGCTCCAGATGAGCCATCCCCCCCTCACCCTGCCCGAACATACAGCCGCCGTGCCTGCCTCTCACCTGCCCTGCTCCCTCACACCCGGGGGCAGTAGGGACAAGCCACGGGCTTAGCTGTAGGGGAGCAGCTCCAGACGAGCCCACGTCTCACGAAGCCGCTGCAGTTGGAGCCACGCCAGCAAAGAAGCATGGACGTTCCAGCCCATCCGCCCCACGAACGAAGCGGGCGGCATGAAGGAGACCGCTTGGCAGTAGCAGGTTGCGCAGAGGAAGGGCTCTGGGGGTGGGGGTCCTCCTGCCCTCCCCTCGCCTGCCCTCCATGCACGAAGATGAACTGCTGCCTGCTCTGAACTCCTCGCCGCTCCCGCACTAACGCCCTGGCCACACTCAACCGCACTTCTTTGCTGGTCCCGGAGCTGAAGCCAGGAAGGCGAGAGGGGGGGGCAGTGGCAGCAATGGCGCTCCAGGATGGCACATGACAGGGGACACGCTGCTGCTGGACCACCCTCCCTCCCAGTCCCAGAGCACTTTCTTCCTTCTCCCGCTGCTGAGAAGAGAGAAAGAGAAAGAAAGAAAGAAAGAAAGAAAGAAAGAAAGAAAGAAAGAAAGAAAGAAAGAAAGAAAGAAAGAAAGAAAGAAGAAAGGAAAGGAAAGGAAAGGAAAGGAGAAAAGGAGAAAGGAAAGGAAAGAAGGAAAGGAAGAAAGGAAGAAAGAAAAAGAAAAAGAAAAAGAAAAAGAAAGAAAGAAAGAGAAAGAAAGAAAGAAAGAAAGAAAGAAAGAAAGAAAGAAAGAAAGAAAGACTTGTGACCACAATTGAGCCCAAAATTTTGGTTGCTAAGCAAGAGTGTTGTTAAGTGAGTTTCACCACATTTTACAAGTTGGCCATGCCCACCCGGTCACCTGACTACCAAGCCACACCCACCTGAAGCCACGCCCACCTGGCCTCCAACCACGCCCACAAAATAAGCCATACCCACAGAACCGGTAGTAAAAAAAAATTAGAACCCACCCCTGTCTCAGAACTTGATTGTTTTCTTGCAGATCTTTCATTACCCAAACTAGGTAACATCAACAGAGCATAAGAAACATTTTTTTAAAAAAAGGCATTTTAGTACATGAGATTTATGAAATTATAGTCACTCAAAAGAAGCTATTCATCAAGATACTTTGATACTTTTACTCTTCTAAAAAAAAGAGAAGGCTTGAATTCTGTTATCTATAATTCATTTGTGAACCAAATATCTATCATTATCGTTATTAGCCTTACTCAAGTAAGGAGATAATTACAGTGGAACAAATTATTAAAAATAATTTAAATGCAGATTACCAAGCGTGATGCTGACAAATTCCACTTTTTTAGTTTTAATTTGACACATTATTGTAAGGCACTTGAGGCTCAGGTATATTTTTTTCTTCTTTCTTTTTAAAATTAGATTAACTGCAATTAATTTTGATCACAGGCTGAAGTGATATAACTTATTTTGAAAATAATCTTGGAAATCAGCAATAATCAATTCTACCTTGTTTCAGTTCTCAGTAAGTATAAATAAAATTGCAGCAGAAACAATGTTTTGTCAATTTGTCCCACTACCACTGGTGACACCTAAAATTAATTGTTTCTTTAAAGTCATTATAAGAACTTTATTTATTTGGGACTGTGAGATTGGATTGCAAACATCCAAATAACCACTATATGATATGATAGCAAAGATTTTTATTATTTCTTTGTTGCCTTCTCTGCAAATGATAAGTAGCATTTTATAAAGTACCACTCCAGAAACCAAGAGATTTAATCATCTAATAGGCCAGATAGCAGTATTAATCAAACACTTCAGAAACTCTTGTCCAATCTTTCCAGTGCTTAATAATTGGCTGTGTTTATGCAATATACCAGACTAGATTAAAATGTGTAGTTCTGAATGTATCAGAAGTGAGCACTCATATGAAGAAATAATATAATTTATTTGGTAGCCGCAATTGTTTCTTAAATTCAGGTTTATGATATACCATGTGGGATAATTCCAACCTCTGAGAATAATGAAAACCTTTTATAAGTGGTGGACCAATGACATCAACACTCTGTCTTCCTAGGAGTATTCCTATTCATGATTAAAAAATAATAATTAGAAAAATAATTATGTAGGATACATAAGAGGCTCAATATTCTTTCTAATTTATTAGCTTTATCCATCTCAAAGACTGAGAGGAGGACTAGAGACATACACACACAAAATAAAAACATTGTCTAGGTTGATAAATGACACAGAAAACCATGGTCTGCTTGGATTTAATTTAATATGATGTTTTCTGGTTTAATCAGCAAGCCACAGTTAAAATAAACTTTGGCTTTATGAATCTATATCTAGGAATAGGAAGGTCTGGCAGCTGAAATATTAGTTTCAATATATCTCATTAATTTAACTATATATTATCTCATTCATATATTGCAGTGATGGCTAACCTTTTTGGCACTGAGTGCCGAAACTGGAGCACGTGCGCGTGTGTGTGCCGGAGCGCCAGAACCCGGAAGAGAGCAGCTGTCCGGCGCGCATGCACATGACAGAACCAGGGATGGGTTCTAAGTTACCTCGCCGCCAGTTCGTTTCCTCCCATGCCACGTGGGTGCGCCTCATGAGCACGCGCATGCTTCGCACGCACGTGCATGCACAGTGCAGAAAATTCCAATTTTTTTTTAAAGCCAAAAACAAGATGGCGGTGCATGCGCAGTGCTGGCAACTCGGCTTCTGCTCATGTGCAGAAGAAAAAAAATAAAAAAAAATCCCCCCCCCCCAAAAAAATTCCCCCTCCAAAAAAATTCCAAAAAAAAAGGTGGCGGCGTCCACGGACCGGCACCGACCAAACTGGCTCTGTGATATCACCAGCGGGTTGCTACCAGTTTGGGTGAACCGGTCCGAACTGAGAGGAACCCACCTCTGGACAGAACCTGGAAGAGCAGCTGGCGAAGGCGCGCGTGCCCACAGAGAGGGCTCTGTGTGCCACCTCTTGCATGCGTGCCATAGGTTCGCCATCACGGATATATTGTATCTTTAGAAGGACTTGCAGCCTAACCCTCTGCATTTTCAGAAAAACAAGAATATCTTGTGTATATATGTATGTTTGTGCATCAAAAATCAAGATGATGGCTACCGTTGCATGATTAAAGGCCCTTTCAACATGTGTTGCTCACAACACAGGAATATGAAAAAGGCTGACACATCCTTCCACAGACATGTTCACACTAAGGACAATCCTATAAAATTCAGTATAATAATAGAATTGTAATCTCTGCCTATAGTCATAGATCCTTAAAATAAGTCTTGTTGAATTGAGATACCTATAACTGAATAACCATACAGGATCATGACTCAGCTTTTACTAATGCATAGTTCTCATGTTGCTATTTTTATATGGTCCACTTAAACCTATTTCTCATTATTACTTAGTGTGTATCCATTGCTTTAGTCTTCATCTTCCATGTTTAGCTTTTTCTCCAAATCTCTTCTTCGTCTTCTTTTCTCTCCTTCCCTCCCTCCCATTTCTCCGTTATTTAAATAGGGTTTACTTAATGTAGAGTCCCCAGGATGGGGCAGCTTATAAATTAAACAAATAAATTTACTAGAATATATATAGCTAAAAGTTATTACCCTATGTATTAAAGCCATTTGCTTTGATTTCTGATTTACCTAAATGAAGTTAGTTCCCTAATTCTAGATAGGCTTTAATTTATTTGGAGACTAAAAACAAGATGCCATGACTGAGAACAAATGCCTTTTACTTAGCCACATATCCAAAAAAGTCAAACAATTGTGCAAGTTGTAAATGTTATTTCCAAAGTAATAGAAGCTATAATTACAGATGCAATAAATCAAAAGCAAGAAACTAGAAGCAGATAAAGAACAGATAGAGTAAAAAAGAGAGTTCACACTATAACCATATCTCTCTCTCTCTCTCTCTCTCTCTCTCTCTCTCTCTCTCTCTCTCTCTCTCTC
>QLTV01001697.1:1225741-1257769 GCA_003457575.1 Thermophis baileyi | reverse complement strand
TTAAAGCCCTACATGGCTCAGGACCAGTTTATCTGCATGACCGCCTTATACCACATTCCGCCCATCGACCAGTGAGGTTGCACAGGGTTGGCCTTCTTCAGGTCCCGTCGGCCAGACAGTGCCGGCTGGCGGGACCGCGGGGGAGGGCCTTCTCTGTAGCCGCTCCGACTCTGTGGAACGAACTTCCCCCCGAGATCCGTACTACCCCCACCTTACTGGCCTGCCGTAAAGCCGTTAAGACCTGGCTTTTCCGGCAGGCCTGGGGCCAATAGTTGTTCTGATTGGCCCATGCATGGTTGTGTTAATGTTTTATTTTAAATATAGTTGTGTTTTTTTTTTCCCCTTTCTTTTTTAAATTGTTTTTATATGTTTTATTTTTTTTATGATGTAAGCCGCCCAGAGTCCTTCGGGAGTTGGGCGGCATATAAATTTTATAAAATAAAATAAATAAATAAATAATAATGATAGCCAGTTTGGTGTAATAATTGAGGCATCTGTCTAGAAATGGAGAAACCAGGAGTTCTCATCTTGCCTTAACTAAGCACAAAGCCAGTGGCTCACTTTGTCTCAGCCATAGGAAGCAGGTAATGATAAAGTAATTCAGAAAAACCTTGCAAAGAAAACTACACACACACACACACACACACACACACACACACACACACACACACGGAAAAAAGTAACCTACCATGTTGTCTTCAATCTCCAGAGAAACAGCATTAAAATTCAGGATTCTGTTTGTTACAGAAAATATTCAAAGTAGGCTAAAGTCAGTAGTGAGCAATTATAACTTCATGGACCACATGTGACCCACAAATACTCCAGTCCAGGGGTGGGTTCCTCCCGATTTGGACCAGTTCTCCTGAACTGGTAGTGGCCTGCTGGTGACATCACGATGACGTCACCGAACCAGATCGGTCAGTGCCGGTCTGTGGGGGCCACCATCTTTTTTTAAAATTAAAATTGAATTTTTTTTAAAAAATTTTCCCCTCTGAGCATGCGCAGAAGCTGACTTCCGGCACTGTGCATGTGATCACCATCTTTTTTTCGGCTTTGTTTTGTTTTTGTTTTTTTTTATTTTTTTCGGATTTTTTGTTACTGCACATGCATCATTTCTTTGGTGACCAGTGGGATCATTGGTTCTTACAGATGATATTGATCATGGCTCCTGGTAATAAAAAAATTGTTCACCTCACTTCAGTAGGATAAATGAAATTGCAGAATCTTAATATTACCTTACTTACCCCTTTTTTGGATGCCGCCCAGAGCTACTTGTTGAAATGGAGGAGTATAGAAATTAAATAAATCAAATGCAATAAAATATCTATATAATTTAAATAGATAGCTTATTCTTCCAGTTTGGGAAATAAATTATAGTTTGTTAAACAGTAAGGTGTTTTTTTGGGGGGGGTTGGTCTGATGGTTGTTAATTCCCCCCTCCCAATTTTTTTCTTTATTTTACATTTTAACTTTGGAAAATAAATTAATTCTTTTTTAAAAATAAGTTTTTTTCATATTCCTATTTAATATCCTGGTCACTACTTTCCAAATATATAGACACATAATAAACTAAAACTGTGTCTCCTATTTGGAAATATGATTATCCCTTAAAAAATATATGACGAACCCAAATAAAATAAAGCAGAGCAAAGCAAAACAAAACAAAGCAAAACAAAATAATAAAACAAAACAAAACCCTGTATTTTTTTAACACACTAAGGCATTGTCATCTTGAACTGAAAGATCAAGTAATCCAAAAAGAAGTCACATTAAGGAAAGATTAAAAGTGATTCAAGCAACACAGAATGTTCAAGATTAAAAACCAAACAGAGGCAGATGATGAGATAAAAAGAGAACTGCATAGAGACATCAAAAATATAACAACAAGATCAAAAGGAAAAGATAGACAAGGAATAAATGAGAATCAGTGTGAAAGAATCTTTTTCTGACTCAATGTGTGTTGTTGGCTTGGAAATGCCAGCTAATACAAGAAAGATCAAAAGAAGCTATATAGATGTACAGAACACATGAAAGCTAGGCTCAGTCCTATCAAAATAATACATTTCATTTTCAAATGAAACTAGGAAATTTTATACGCACGCCATCAAATCTACATAAAATAATTACTCTAAAGTTTATCATAGTTGGTATTTAACAGCTACGTGACCTGAGACCCATAGTGTAAATTATAGTTTTTATAAAAGAACATCATTAAAATTATGGAAATGATTAACTGGTATATTGTAGCATAAGCTTTTTCATTGGTGTAATGAGTTCATTAGATGCACAAATCAGGCTGAGAAGTTTCTAGGTTTCTGGTCTTTAAATACAACAAGGGATGAATTAGGGAAAGTGAGCAGCAGTAGGAAAAAAAGATCTACAGTAATGAAGATATTTAAGGCATGTGAACAATCTATAGGGAAGAAAGATACTAGTTATTTTATTCCATGAGTGGAAGGTCCATCTGTACAATACTAAATGTCACCTAAAGATATTCACAACAACATTTTAATATAAATTCAGGAAGATGAAGAAAGATGAAATCCAGTTAGGCAATGGAATAAGAGAAACCTGATGAATCATGTAAAAGAGTATTCCATTCTGATTAAATGAGAAAGGAAATTACTCAGTAGCACAATGCACATTTACACTTATTCAAGAAAAACATGATTTATATTTTATTGCATGTTAGAACATGAATTTATATTAGCAGTTTTTACACATTATGCTATCAATTACAAATATTAATTCTCACTTTCATCTTCCAGAGCTGAATAATGTTAAAAATACTTTTCTGGAAATCAGAACTTGTGTGTATGTGTAGATGTGCTAGAGGGTTAGTGCATGCTCCAAATTTTCTGCTTCTCTCCCTCAATGGGCAAAATAACTTCCTTACAGCTAGTTGTTGTTCTTGTTTACAGTTGGCCTTCATATATAATAATCAAAACCTGGTTATGAATACAATATTCACTCCTTTGATTTAGTCCTTTCTAAGCACTTGTAAACACCATAATGTAGAGGCTTTTCTGCAAAGTTTCATACTTCAAAAATAAAGCTTAATCAGATCATAGGATGTGAACCAATAACTTGATTTTGTTTATCAATATATTCAAAATTCTGCTTATAGCAAAACAAACAATCCCAAGAATTGCTGTACAAAGAAGCAGAAAGTGAAAATACCTGTAGCTACCATGGACAGAGCACTAATGAGAACTGGAATCATGACTAATTCATTGAAATTATACATTTATTTAAGAACTAAGTTTGAAATATTATGTATCTAGGAGTGAACCTTCAGTCAATTCAGTGGTATACCCTTCTGGGTTATTTATAAATACATTTGCTTTTTCTCTATTGTTAACCCAAACAATCTAGCAATATAATTAACAAATTATAATTAACAAATATAAGCAGCTTGTGGTCCCGGAGGAAAGATAGAATATGAATTAAATGAATGTTTCAAACAAATAGGACCACGAGATCTGGGCTGCAAAACTGCAGACAGCCAAAATAAAGGCAAACATTTCAAATTTTCTGTATTTCTGCCAACTAGACACGGCTTAGATTTTTCAGCTCAGATTGAATAGCTGTAAACAAAATAATTTTTGATGGTATAAATATTTCTGCAAGCTAACCCATGCTTATAAATTGTATTATGCTTTGACAAAATGTTGTTGAATCAGAAATGACAAAAGAAAATCTAGTAATTAAAGTGCAATAATATTGCAATGAAATAGCTGTAATCATAGGCATGCAGGGAGACTTCTTGCTTTTACCAAAATGGCAAAAGCAATATTAAGTACCCCAAGCTTTCCTCTTTTGAAAGAAATGTACATTGTCACAGCACACATACAAAATAGATGGAGCTTGCATTGTGATAGTGCACACTGCCTCCCGCCCAAATTATAATTCATTGTGATAAGTCAGTAATGTTAAATTCATTTCCTTGCAATTGTTATCTTTCCAAGAGCAGTTTTTTATGATTTGTGTTACATTAATACACTGTTTGGGACTTTTAATATTTGTGCCATAAACAAACCAATAAATAAATAAACACAGGTTAACTTTGCTCTTAAAGCTTTTTTTTTTTTTAAAAAAAAGTATAACGCTAAACTGAGTAAATAATGTAAATTTTTAGATGGAAAACCATATGGATGTAGAGATTCCCAACTCATGTGTCCCAAAGTCAGACAATTACATAGAATATATTGGAATATTACCTGCCTCAGAAAGAATACACTTCCTGAAGGATTAACTGAATATGTCTATGGACATTACTGACGTAGTCTCAATGTACTGGAAATATTTGGTTCTAAACTTTTTATATCCTGACAGAGTTGTATATTAATGCTATTATATGTACGTAGCTTATAGGTCCTGCTTTCTGCTAAGTTCCTAAACTGTTCTTTCCCCAAAAAAGAGAGTAGTTCACATACAGAACCATGTTAAATGAGTAGAAATAATAATAATAATAATAANCTACTACTACTACTACTACTACTACTACTACTACTACTACTCTGAAAATGGAAAGAGATTTTTCCCTTTCTTTCCTGCAGCTATTGGCTAAATGGCTAAATTAGTCCTTAACTTTTTTTACCTACTATATTTTTTAGTTTTTCAAACAGAAGATTGGCCAGCTGCCTTTAATCTTGAAAATTAAAATACAATCTTGTTGCTAAGTGTTTAAGATCCCTATTATAAATCAAGGTTTTAGGACCTGCTTTTATACAAAAATGAACAATTTGGTAATCTTTCTATAAAATTTAATCTTTCTATGAAATAGAAAGGGTATGTATGTGTGTATACATATACATATACATGTACACATGCATACATATGTGTTTTTGTGTGTGCATGTGTACACACACCCTCAAAACCAAACAGCAGTATTGTTATTCACACACTAAAAATACAGTGTTTCTAATTCAAGTACTGTATCATAAGCACATGGTCATAAAGAAGTCTTGGTTGACTGTGGCTCTTTTTCCCTGAATGACTGCATTCAGTGAGTGGCAAACTCACATTCCTTTTAATCTGTGAAACAGTTACAATGAGCAAAATGGACTCAGCGAATGCACTGTTTCCTTGATATCTAATCTAATCCGAAAAACCTGAAAAACAATTAAACATATATTAAAGGGCAATTTGAACAACTTAATGAATGAACGGTGCAGATATTAGAGTAGGTGGTTTTCTTCCCACCCTCCCCCCAAGTAGTGGAGGAAAACCTAACAATGCTTCCCTCTTGTGTAACAGAAAATCAATGTGTTTATTAATAGCAATTTCTCTAAGCTCAGTTGGATGGCTGATTCCTGCACAAGTCTTTGAAATGTGCAATCAAGTGAGGGAACAGAGAAGGAAGGTAACAAATTGTACTTCATACAAATAAATGAATGGAAAGTTCGGGAGAAAAGGGGGGGGCTTTGTAATCTGATCTGGACCTGAATTTGCCCAAGGTAGAAACAAGAAATGATGGATATATTTAAACGTTCTCAGTATGACTTTCACTGTATGTAGGTAGGTGCAGATCTGGAATGCCAAGACAGCACTATCTAGATCTAGCAGCTCTAGATAATATACTATTAGTTATTTTTCTTATTTCTTATTTTCTTATTTCTTATTTCTAGATTTCAATTTAAAATGTTGATTTTGCTCTTCTTTTGGTTGTATTTTTTTTCTCACAAAAACCATGCAGGCTTTCAGAATTAGCAGATGATGTCAAATTCCAAACACTGAGCTGCAATCAATATGGGAACTGGAAAAAAAATCAAACTGCCATCGGTTGGACAAGAGTTCAGATACCCATATTCCAAGACTTTCTTTGATCAAGACAGTAAGTGCTTCAGGGCCAGTCAATCTCTGAGCTCATCATATTTCCCCATGGCTGTTGTGGAGGAAACAATGGAGGAAATGCTAGGTATACCTCCCTGAATCCCTGGAAGGCAGAGTACTACTGCAACAACAACAACATATCTACAGTATGTACACATACACATATACATACATTTCATGCAATTTATTTCTTCAAGTCAGGGAATTGTATACTACTAACAAGCCTATTATATAAATCAAATTGCTTTTTTTAATAATCACATAGTGATTATAAATTGTCTTTTGAATTTGAGGCATATATTTTAATAAAATGTAAAGAAAAAAGAGATAGAAAGATGATCAAAGTGAGCTTGATTTCTGGTGACTACATGGACATATGCATGCAGTTTATTTGATATCAGAATAGATGCAGTCTATCATTGTCGATTTCTAGGACAGGCATACATATTCCAGTTTAACTAAGTACCAGAATTCCCTGATGATCTTCTAATCTATCCAAATGCTAGCCAAGCCCCACCCAATGACTATTGTTTGGCAGCTTCTTTTCTTGAAAAAAGCTGCCTTTATTCCTGAATGTCTTCATTCACTATGAAGTTGCAAGAAACAGAAAAACCAAAGGCAGTTACCTAATGATTCACTAATGAAAATAGAGATTATTACAGTTTAAAAGTTTACTTCCTTTCACTGAGCCATAAATCACATGCTCATCAAAGCCATCATTTATTGATTCAATGATCTGAATTTTTTACATGATGTCCTAGCATTAATTCCCATCATCTCATTTTATTGGTCATGCTGGCCAATATTGATGGAGGCCAAGAGTCTTCAGAAATGAGAGGGTCATAGTCCTTTATTTCTGATATAGATCATCTTCTAGAATGGACTAAAGTTTGATCCTGTACAATAGAGTGAAAGTATATTCTGTGCCCCAATTGCATTGCTTTGTCTTGAGAAATTTATCTAAATGTATATTGTACTATGTGGGACTTGGGACAAGGAATTGCTCTCCAGGCAACCTTTCTTCTGTAGTTAATCAGCATTTCTCTCTTGCTGATATTTGTTCAGAGGCAGTCTTTTCTTCCTGTAAGTCTTAATGTCTATTAAAGTGCCAAAGAGAGAATATGGTGATTTTATATAAAAATCTGTCCAAAAGTTTATATAAAATAGGCATTTTGAACCATCAAGGTTGAGAAAGCAGTATTAATATGTGTGCGGATATTTCACGGTGATAAAAGGTTGAAAACATTTTTGATTCAAAGAACAATTTGAGCCCTTTATAACCTGATGTAAGTCCCACTGATACTTTTGACCTATGGCTGTTACTTTTTCTGTGTCATATATAAATGATGATCTTGATTTCTAGATTTGACCTGAAATATAGTGATTGAAACCAATGTGTTTGTGTAAGAAAATTATTGTGAGTAATTTCCAGTTTAGTTTGCACACAGCACACCTTTAGTCAAGTCCTCTCTCCGGATCAAAACAAAATATACAACCTTCAGTTCAGCTTGCAATATATATATACATATACATATTATGTACTGTATATGTATATGTATATGTATATGTATATGTATATGTATATGTATATGTATATGTATATGTATATGTATATGTATATGTATATGTATATGTATATGTATATGTATATGTATATGTATATGTATATGTATATGTATATGTATATGTATATGTATATGTATATGTATATATATTTGTAAAACGCAAAAAAATATATCAGCCAATACAATACATGGGGCAATAGGCAGACAAAAACAACAAAAGCCATGTGTCAAGGTTCCAAGTAACACCCCCAATGAAAGAAAACTCCAAGGCTTGAAGTTCCTGAAAGTTCCATTTTATTAGAGATGTCATACTGTATTGGCACATCTGGGAAAACCCGAAAAGCTTCCGGTTTTCCACACCCAAAAGAAAGTCCAAGTCCCTGCCCCAGCATCCACATGTCCATCACATTGTCCAATCAATGCACCATCCCAACTGGAGATGCCACCCAGGCACACCCCTCCAGGTGCAGGGCAGAATGACCTTGACTCTCGGAGAAAGGAATGTTATTTTGACCATAGTTCCCCACTCACAATATCCCCCCTCCCAGTTTCCCACAGTACTAAATGTGGCAGGCCTGAAGATCCAATGCTGGAGATGGTTTCCAGGCCTGACAGGCCGCCCCCCCCATCCCATGATCGAATCCTGAAATGAGATCAAGAGAGCAACAGAGGGGGTTAACCAATAGCACCTAACCACCCCTTCCCCCCCCAGGGGGACCCTTGGGCTTATCAGGATACTTATCATAGAATTGCTTCACTAATCTGTCTGCCTTTACATCCCAGCTTTTTACCCAAGTAGCCTCAGACAAAGGGTACCCCTTCCAATGAACTAAATATTCTAATCTGCCTCTAAATAATCTAGAGTCTAGGATTCTTTTTACTTCATAATGGGTTTCCCCTTGTACCACTATGGGTTTAGGAGCTGGTTGGGTCTGTGGTCTTAACCTTGACTCGACTGCTGGTTTCAGCAAGCTACAATGAAAGACAGGATGTATTTTACCTAGTATATGTGGAAGGCTAAGCTGAACTGTCACTGGGTTAATCACTTTCATTATGGGGAAAAGACCTAAAAACTTAGGTCCTAGGTTTTTACTTGGCAGCTTCAGTCTTATATATTTATTATATTATATATTGATAGGAAAACTCAATCTCCCACGCGGAAAGGAGGTTGGAGAGATCGTTGTTTGTCCGCTTGCTTCTTATAGGCTTCCGCAGCATCTGCTAGCGCTTTCTTTGTATTCTCCCACCCTTTCCTCAGTGACTCCATCCATTCAGTCAAGTCATGGAGGATGGCGGTTCTCTGGGTAGCTCGGGCATGGGGACAAAATCCATGCCGCTTGTTACCTGGAAAGGGGTCAATCCGGTGCTGCTGTGTACGGTGTTGTTGTATGCTACTTCTGCAAATGGCAAGAGATCTGTCCAGTTTTCTTGCTGATAATCCACATAACACCTTATATACTGTTCCACATTTGCGTTTGCTCGTTCCTCCGAGCCATTCGTACTCGGATAAAAAGCCAAGCTAAGTCCCTGGGTGGATCCGACCAACTGGAGGAACTCTCTCCAAAACTTAGCAGTGAATTGGACTCCTCGGTCTGATATCACCCGGTGGGGTATTCTGTGCAATCGGTAGATTTGCTTGATGAACATTTTTGCTAGTTTCCTTGCCGAGGGTAGTCTGGAACAAGCAGTAAAGTGGGCTTGCTTAGAAAATAAGTTGATTACCGTCCAAATCACCATGTTTTCCCTGCTTTCTGGGAGCTTGACTATAAAATCCATTGCGATCTCCTCCCAAGGTCTGCTGGGGCTTGCCACTTGTTGAAGGAGTCCCGAGTGCTTTCCTGGTCTCATCTTCATGGCTGCACAAGTGGCACAGTTTTTTACGTAGTCCTCCACATCTGCTTTTATCTTTGGCCACCAGAATTGCCTCCTAGCCAGGTTCAGGGTTTTCAGGAATCCGAAGTGACCAGCCAGCTTTGAGTCATGGCTGCGCTGGAGTACTTCCAGTCTCAAGCTAGCTGGGACATACAGCTTGGATCCCTTCCCCATGCTAGCCCATCCCTCATAGTCATTACGTCCTTATTGTCCAGGAACCAAGGGTCAGCTAGAAATGCAGTTTTTAATGCTGCTGTCAGCTTGTCTTATGCTGGGCAAGGGGTTCGTATGGCTTGGCCTCTGGTGGTAACTTGTGCGGCTTGTTGTGTGTGGGGAATGATGGCATGGACGACTTCCTCCCGGCAGCTGTCAAACTGCAGTTTTCTAGACAGGGCATCAGCAAGTAGATTTTTTCCCGCTGGGATATACTTCAGCTCAAAGTTGAAGCATCTGAAGTACTGTGCCCCAACGGATTTGCTTAGGAGATAGTTTTCTAGGGGTTTTCAGGGCTTCAAGGTTTTTGTGATCAGTCCAAACCTTGAAAGGCACTTTCCCCCCTTCAAGAAAATGTCTCCAAGAGAGGAGGGCCCAGCGGACAGCATAGGCTTCTTTCTCCCAGATTGCCCCCTCCTTTCTGTGTCGGTGAGTTTTTTAGACACATATGCACAAGGTAAAAGTTGTCCTTGTGGGGTTTCTTGTAAAAGTATGGCAGCTACAGCCACGTCGCTAGAGTCTGCTTGGACTATGAACTGCTTTTCTGGGTCTGGGTGTTGGAGGATTGGTTCCTCTGCAAAGAGTCATTTTAATTTTTTGAAAGCTTTTTGGCAGTCCATTGACCAGGCGAGGGGCTGATTCAGTGGTGGGATTCAAATTTTTTTACTGCCGGTTCTGTGGCCGTGGCTTGGTGGGCATGGTGTGGCTTGGTGGCGGTGGCTTGGTGGGCATGGCAGGGGAAGGATACTGTAAAATCTCCATTCCCACCCCACTCCGGGGGAAGGATACTGTAAAATCTCAATTCCCTTCCCACTCCAGGGGAAGGTTACTGCAAAATCCCCATTTCCTTCCAATCATCTTGGACTCAGTTGGCAGACAATAGATGGGGGCAGGGCCAGTCAGAGGTGGTATTTACCAGTTCTCTGAACTACTCAAAATTTCTACTACCAGTTCTCCAGAACTGATCAGAACCTGCTGAATCCCACCTCTGGGCTGATTTGGCTGCAGTTTGGTAGAGGGAGACCTGGTCTTTAGCAGTTCAGTCAGGGGGAGAGTGACTTTTGCAAATGCAGGAATGAATTGTCTGTAAAAGTTCGCAAATCCTAGGAAGCTTTGAAGTTGTTTGCAAGTGCATGGGGGTTGCCAGTCCAGCACTGCTTTTACTTTCCCAGGATCCATTTCCACCCCTTTGCTGGATATTCAGTAACCTAGGTAATTGAGGGAGGTCTTCTGCAATTCACATTTTGACAGCTTTGTGTAGAGCTTGGCAGCTAGTAGTTTCTTTAGCACTTGCTGCACTAATTTTACGTGTTCTTCCAAGTTCTCACTGAATATGAAAATATCATCTAGGTAAACTAGAACCCCTTTGTATAAGTGCTCATGTAGCCATTTATTAGTTGCATGAAGACTGCGGGGGCTCCTTGCAGACCAAATGGCATAACCTTGAACTGGAAGCTGCCAAGCGGGCAGTTAAAGGTGGTCTTCCATTCGTCTCCCTCCTTGATTCTTATGCGATAGTAGGCTTCTCTCAGGTCTAGTTTAGTGAACACCTTCCCCTTGGCTAAGTGATTTAGCATATCTTTCATGAGAGGGAGGGGGTAGGTGTTTTCCACACTCATGGCGTTAATTCCGCAAAAATCAATGCAAAGTCTCACCTCCCCCCATCTTTCTTTTCTTTAAACAGTACTGGGTCCTGCCACTTTGGATTTTGCTGGCTTGATAAATCCCTGTGCCAGATTGGCATCGATGTATTTCCTCAATTCTTCCATTTCTTTGGGGGACATGGAGTACATCTTAGGTTTAGGCAGCTTGGCTCCCGGTATGAATTCAATCGCACAGTCTGTTGGGCGGTGAGGGGGAAGGAAGTTGCAGTCTTTCTCACTAAACATCCCGAACAGGTCTCGGTATTCCCTTGGCACCTGTGGGCTGCCTGGTAGCCCATCTGTGGCTGGGGCTGCCAGTTCAGATTCATTGGCGCTGTTTGGGCTGGAGATTTTTGGACAGCTGTCAGGCTTGATAGGCGGCAGTGGGCCAATGCCTATTCTCAGCTTTCTGTAACCTTCTTTCCATGTGATGGTGGGTCCCCATTTGTCCAGCCACGCGAGGCCCAATATAATGGATTCAGTCATTTTTGGGGCGATGACAAATCGGATGAATTTGTGGTGTCTGCCGAATTCTAGTCTGACAAGTTCTGTCACTAGTGTGGCTGGGGTTCCGCTTATTAGAGTCCCATCAACTTGTTCAGGGGCCTTGTCTTTATGCCTAGCTGCTCGACTATGGGGTAGCTGATTAGACATCTGGTGCAGCCAGTGTCTATGATGGCTTCTACTTCCCTCTGGACCCCCGTCTCTGGCACTACTATTCGAGTTTTGATGGTAAAAGGGTGGATGGCTGCACTTACCATCGGGTCGTCATCTCCACTACTCCCTTCAGCAAAAGTTGGGGTTTGCTCACTGGCTGGAGTTCCCTTGACTTCGTTGGGAAGGAGCGGAACCTCAACAGTTTGGCTGGCAATTTTCCCCTTCTCTGGTGTTCTCCGTGGGGTTCTCCTTGCTCGTGGAGTGACTTGCACCCTGGCCTGGAGAACTGACGCTGGAGCCAGGCATTCTGATGCTCTATGGCCATGTTGCCCGCACCGGTAGCATTTGATAGTCCCGGAAGGTGAGGATAGTAGTGCCTCAGGTGGCTTTGCAGAGGCTCGGTGGCCCAGGGGTCTCCTCGTGGGTTTTTTGGTGGTTGGCTTCCTGTGGGGGTTGATTTCTAGATCCATGGCTACTGCTGTGTTGTACCATGCTTGTATTAGTTCTGGGACCCCCTGGATGCTGCAAACCTTTCGGAGTTCTGGGTTGAGGGCCTCTTTAAAGGTATGGACAAGTAGATGCTCCAGCCAGTCTCTAAGTTTACCGGCCAGTCTTTGAAACTCCCAGATTAGTTCTTTGGGGGGTCGGCTGGCTTGCTTCAGAGCTTTGATTTGGGCCTCAGCCTCCACTCTATGGAACATGTCTTCAAAGCAGCTGCACATCAGCTGGATGAATTAATCAGCATCGTCCAGTTCAGGGGCTTCTTCGTCATGGAGTTCCACTATCCACTCGGAGGCTTCTCCCTTGTTCATGCCGTCAGCGATGGTCAAAATCAATTCCCGATCTGATGAGTATTGATTTCCGTATTGGTCAATGTAAGCCTAGACTCAGTTGAGGAAGTAGGCTAGCTTCCCTGGAGTTCGTTGAATATCGCTCGGCATCATGGGGGGAGAGCGGCAGGTGGGTCCTGCTGCTGAGCTTGAGCAGGCTGCTGCCCTGGTACCAGCCGCTGGGCTTGCACTTGCTGTGGACACACGGCCATTGGTTGAAGCTGCTGCTGTGGTTCGGCTGGCACCAGCTGTTGGGCTGGAATTTGTTGCAGTGGTACAACTTGCGGCTGGAAGTGCCCAGTTTGGTGGATGTGCACCGGCTGCAGGATCGGGGCTGGCGTCCACTGATATTGCAGCCAGCCTTGACTGGGGTAGAATGCCCAGCTGGGAGGGATCTGGTCTGCTGGAGGCAGTCTGGCAACCGGCTGCTGGGGAGGAATATATGACCCTCAGGATCCTGGCCCTTGTAGCACTGACCTGGGCTGGTTCCACGAGCTTTGCTGCCGGGTCGATCCGGGAGGTTGGAGCTGATGTGTGAAGCTGTGGAACGACCTGCTTCTGGCAGAGTGGAAGGAGGTAGATGCTGTGCTGAGTGGTGCTACGGCTCCCTGGGCCGGGAAGGTGAACTCCGGCTGTGCTAGGGTCCACCTGGGCTGTTTGGTCCCCAGGATTTGAGGAGTGCTGTCCACGCTGAGTTGGCCAAACTGCTCCGGGAAACCGGTAGGTGACTGGCTGCGCAACTGCGGTGGAAATCTACACTCTCTGGAGTGTTTACGGCATTTTTGCCCTGGCACTCTCCATTCAAGGATGGGATCTGTTCCACTCGGCCTCTTCCCATCTGTGGTTCTGACAGCACTGCTCCGGTCGAAATCTCCAGGAGAGGTGTGGATCCTGCAGCCTCACCCCACAGGGTTGTGCGGCTTGCTCAGGCTCTTCGGGCCAGGCACCCTGCTGGCGCTCCTTCTCCATGGCTTCCACTGCTTCCACCACGGCCTGGGAAGGGGAGTAGATCAGTGGTGGGATTCAATTTTTTTACTACCGGTTCTGTGGGCGTGGCTTGGTGGGCATGGCTTAGTAGTCATGTGAGTGGGTGGGCATGGCCAACTCAATGTCACTCCCACCCAATCACATGCCCCCCCCCAACCACACCTACCAAGGTTTTGTGGCTCCCGGTGTTTTCTGTGGGAAATGGGTCATGTGACTGGGATGTGGCCAACTTGATTGCTCTCACCCTTAGGAAATTTCTCCTTAGTCCAACTCACAATAAAATAGCACAATAAAATAGCACTGTTCCAATATTTAGAATAGAATAGAATAACAGAGTTGGAAAGGACCTTGGAGGTTTTCTAGTCCAACCCCCTGCTTAGGCAGGAATCCCTACACCAATTCAGACAAAATGATTATCCAATCTCTTCTTTAAAACTTCCAGTGTTGGAGCATTTACAACTTCTGGAGGCAAGTTGTTCCACTGATTAATTGTTCTGTCAGGAAATTTGAGGGGCTCCTACAAAAATGAGGGAGTCAATCTAGTTTCCAAAGCACCAAAAGGCACAACAAGAAACAATGGATGGAAACTAACCAAAGAGCACTGGGGTGCTCCATCACTAGAGGCTTTCAAAAAGAGTGAGGGAAGTACACCCCAAAAGGACAGTGCCAGGAACTACTAAAACAATGCAAAAAATTTAAAGCAGCCATTCCCCTTTAAAAAAAAAAAGTCAACCCCAAAGCAAATGCAGCAGCTGCGAGGGAAACTAAGAGCAGCTGTTCAGGCTAATTGACAGCCTGGGGGTGTTTCTAAAAGCCATTAACCCTTCCAACTCTATTATTCTATGTTCTCTATGTTCTAAATTGGGTGCTTCACAGCAGAAGCAATACAGCTGGCTGGACCACACATGCATTAAATTCACAGCCTCTATGATCAAGCTGCATCATTGTCCACTCCTGTATCTTTTCTCCCAGGAAGAAACAAGAAGTAGCCAACACTGCAGAAGCTATAAAAGGTCTTGGGAAACTCCAGGGAGTATCAGTTGATCACAGAAGTGTTACTTAATACCCTTTATAATGAACATGTTTGTAATCTTGTCATTCTTCCTGAAGGGAAGAGGTTAATTCCATCCCTAGATGGGTGATTGATGGGTTTCCCTGCCCTAATCCTGTCAGTTTCTGTTGTTTATTTACTTGATTCAGTGTGCATTGGCTGCATTCCAGCTGCAACTGTTAACTGGAACTATTAACTGAAGGGCGAGAGAAAAAAAACCCCTCTCTTGCACTTTATTTTTAACCGGTTCTCCGAACTGCATAAGCAATTTACTAACGGTTCAACAAACCGGTGAGAACCGGTTGAATACCACCTGTGGAGTAGATGGTCTTGACATAAATCACCGAGCCAGGTCCTGCGGCCCCTTCCATGGTCTTCTTGTCGTCCTCCATCTTCCCTGAGTCTTCACGCCGCCTGGTTTCAGGTTGACATTCGGGGCTCAGGACCCCGGACAGCAACCCGAAGCTTGGGGGAGCTGGTAAAACTTGTTAAAAGGGATTCGGGTTAATGTCAAGGTTCCAAGTAACACCCCCCAATGAAAGAAAACTCCAAGGCCTGAAGTTCCTCAAAGTTCCACTTTATTAGAGATGTCATATTGGCACATCTGGGAAAACCCGAATCTGAAAGCTTCCGTTTTTCCACACCCAAAAGAAAGTCCAAGTCCATGCCCCAGCACCCACATGTCCATCACATTGTCCAATCAATGCACCATCCCAACTGGAGATGCCACCCAGGCATACCCCTTCAGGTGCAGGGCAGAATGACCTTGACTCTAGGAGAAAGTAATGTTATTTTGACTATAGTTCCCCACTCATGCAATCCCCCCTCCTAGTTTCCCACAGCACTAAATGTGGCAGGCCTGAAGATCCAATGCTGAAGATGGTTTCCAGGCCTGACACCATGTACAATAGGCACCAATCTATATATATAAAAGTGAAAACCACTCACACATTAATCACAATATCTCCAGAACCGTAAAGCCTACAAACTTGAAATTTGCCACGTATGTTCCTCTTGGCTTCTAGGTGCTCACTAAGAAAGGATTTTTCAAAATGACCATCGCAGCATGAGTATTTCTTATATTAATATTAACAAGCTCTGATGCTAAGGAATTCTACTCCCCCTTCCCCACCTGAAAAGAAATCTGATCCAAATGCAAAACACAAGCAGAGGCGTTTCAGTTTCGCTTTTGCTTTCACAGCAGCAAGCAGCTTTACTACAGAACAGTTGAGCGCCGGTAGGCAGAGACAGATTCCCCCCCCCTTATTTTCCTCTTCAGTTCAGACGAATCTCTTCCTTCTACTGTAACACCAGTTAAAGGGAAAAGAGGCAAAAAAATGGAGGAAAAGATTTACAGATGCGAGGGAAGCTGCCTGTTTCTCCCATGGCCAGTTCTATGTGGCATGCTCCAGAGTCAGTTCACCTGACAGCCTGGTCATCCTCCAGCCAGAGAGCAAAAGTCTATGCTATGCAAATAATGTCTTCATCTGTAACAGAAACTTAGCTTACCATCTCTAATGAAATAATACAGTCCCTTTTTTAACTACTCATTCATTTTCAAGCTTTAACTGTCAATTTATCAAGCCCCATCACATAGTTTCGTAGCAAAGCATGGGTATTTAGCTAGTTTATAATATTTCTACATCAACAGGCACACCATTTTCCAAAGCACTGGAAATAATACTGAGGATAATTAGCACAGACACCTACAAAGGGAACAGCCTTTAATGATTCCAAATCTAAGTCTTTTATGTATATAATGGCAGCTGAATAGAGTGGAAAATCAGAGCCCAGAGAATTCCACTTCTATTCCATACTCTGAGGGAAACAATTGGATAGATAGAGATGATAAATCAAATAGTTTGAGCTCAGAAGATAAGAAAGTCCAGACTTTATTATACTTATATGGAAGGCTACCTAGAGTTAGTTGAAAGACATTCTGGAAGTTGAAATTTATGTTTTTCCATGAGACTTTTGTGCAGGGAGCTTTTAAGATTACATGATGGATTTTTATAATGATCAGATCCACTGGTCATTCAATATGAGATCAGAGGACAATGTTTATTGGCATGCATTTCTGAATTAAAGGACAATTCTGAAGAACAGCCAGGAATAGCTGCACTTGAAGAAAAAAAAATATTGGGTAAATAAGTATAGTTTAATTTTCATATCAACTCATGTGGAAGTATCACAAGGGTAATAGAATGAGGAGATAGTATTCTGACCTTCTGTTGTTATAACTATGTTTGTAAAGATAATATGTACTATATTCCAACCAAATATATTCTTATTTTAAGCAGTTTCCACATGACTTACTACAATAAAAAGTATATTTACCAAATGGAGTTCATAAGTCAGCTAAGTTAATTATAACAACAAAATAGAAATTGCTACTCTTTCCTCTTTGACTGCTTTGCTCGATGTAAAGACACTGGTAATGTAATATCTTGCTGGAAAATTCTGAGTGTTGAATGCTTTTTTTTCT
Source organism: Thermophis baileyi (assembly GCA_003457575.1). Taxonomy (NCBI): domain Eukaryota; kingdom Metazoa; phylum Chordata; class Lepidosauria; order Squamata; family Dipsadidae; genus Thermophis; species Thermophis baileyi. Next base: position 1,240,631 of record QLTV01001697.1, on the reverse strand, counting down.
TAATGTTGCTTTCAAGATTTTCAGAGGAACCCTATAGAATTACCAAAGAACCAACTGAACACAATATAATAGAATTTAGGATTTGGATGGCAGGATCAGTGTTAGGGGAAATTTATTTTTTCTTTTTAAAGAGCCAGAGAGCTGTTTTCTTCACTAAGGTCATTTTTTGAAAGTCCTATAACTTTTAGAATTAAAATTTAGAATCTTAAATTGCATGGAAAGACTTTTCTACCCTCAATAATTGAAAAGAAATGCAAAATGATATATAGAAGCAGTTACTGTCTGTAAGAACACAGAAATCATTAGTTAACATTGAATGAATGCTGTTTTTAACTGACAAGGTTAATAAAACAGACCTGCTACAAATAAGTTATTTATCCTCAAATAACATAGCTTGTAAGGCCTAAGTCAGTTCCAGCTAAACATTTTAAGAATTGCTAAATGTCTATGGAGATTCTCTGTCATCCAAGTCATGGTTGTCCCAAAGGTGCTTTTTCAAGAGGCAACTGGACTTTCTGGTTTTTCTTTGAAGACGTTTCACTTCTCATCCAAGAAGAGCTGAAGAAGTGTCTTGGATGAGGAGCAAAATGTCTTCAAAGAAAAAACAGAAAGTCCAGTTGCCTCTTGGAAAAGCACCTTTAGGATATTTTCAGAATTATAGCATATCATAGAATATATGATATGGTCTGCTTAATTGCATCTTATTAGTGGAATGTACATGCATTCTAAGTTTTGTGGCAGCCCCTGGCTAGTTTTGTCTGGTATCAAAAACTAAGCATGTTGGGGCTTAATTAGCATCAGGTAGATGCAAAGCTTCAAAGTTCCAAAACTGTATATTAAAACTGGAAAGTTGGAAAGAAAACCCATGTCCTGGAAGAATGCAATGGCTGATTGTGACTCTAGGTGTTACATCTAGGTAAATGCAATAATATATCCAAGTAGTCACCAGAGGTTGAGAGAACTTTTATCTTTTTCACTTATAACGTTATTTACTAAAAACTTGCTCAAAACAAATGAGTTCTTATAATGGTTAGGTTATAATACAAATAGAAGGTAGTTGATAATAGCGTGGATCAGGGGTGGGTTCTTCTTTTCTTCACTGCCGGTTCGCTCAGTGCGGTGCCGCGTGGGCGTGGGCGTGCTTCACAGGCATGGGTGTGCTTCGCGGGTGCGCTTCGCACATGCGCAGTGCTTAAAAAAAGCTTCTTCATGCACAGAACCAAAAAACAAGATGGCAGCACCTATGGCACCACCAAAAGAACTGGTTCGGGGGCGTGGCAGGCCTGGGTCGCTGCTGGTTCTAGGAGGAACCCACCTCTGGCATGGATATAGAAAGAATCCAGGTTCTTGAGATGTAAAAGAAACCAGACCAAAATAAATCACCTCGGAATTTTGTCCATCTTTAATATAACATTTAAGCTGATTCAATTGAAGAACAAACTGAAATCTTTGAAGGTGAAAAAATAACAATAAAAAACTTACAATAACATGCTTGCATAATTGTTCACGCCCTCTTATAAGTAGGGATGTGGCTATGTTCACAATTAACTAATCATCTTCAAATTGATGTTAAATAGTAATCAGTACACATCGCAACCCTCTTTCAGTTCCAAAAAGAACTGTAGAAAAAACAAAACTCAGGTTCTGCGCATGCGCAGAAGAAAAAAAACCTGGAAAAAATTAAAAAAAAAATAAAATAAAAAAAATTCAAAAAAAATTCTAAAAAAAGATGGCGGAGCCCACGGACCGGCACCGACTGAACTGGATTGGTGATGTCATCGTGATGTCACCAGCAAGTCGCTACCGGTTCGGGTGAACCGGTCTGAACCGGGAGGAACCCACCTCTGAACTGCTCCCACAATACCTGCTGAGCTTCCATGAACAAAGGTGAACTTGAGCCTGGATATCAATACAGAATATCCATTATTGTGAAGTGATTCGGGTTACTGTAGGTTTGAGAATGATTTACTATGGTTGCTGTATTTTGAAGAAATCATATTCTAAATAGTTCTGTTTTTTAATCAGTTATATTGGATCTCTTTTGATATGAGGAACTGGAAAGTGTTTTTGACACTTCAATTTTGCAACAAATTTATATCAAGAAGGTGGTTAGACTTTGACCAGGTATAAGCAGTGTCTCAAAATGAAAAGATCATTCAAATCTAAAATGTCACCTGGGTTGTCATAAGGGAATAATAAAGATGTGTGGTTACAGCTTCTACCATCAGTAGCCCTGCTATAAAAAAGACTGAAGGCAACCAGATATGCATTTCAAAATTATATGAAGCAAGAACAGAAAATTTAATGCCTCTTATTTTGTATTCTTCTGCCTTGTATAGAGGCTTATCTAGGGAATGAATTGAAGCAAGCAGACTTGCTGAAGAAAAGAGTTTTAATAAAATGATGGTCAAAAGTCCTATACACCTTAGGAATGCAATTTTAAAAAATCTCTTTTATCATTTTAGTGCTTACAAACACAAGGAAAACTAACATATCACAAATACTAAATAAATGGTGGGAAGATGAGAATTTTTATACACAATAAAATGCATGTATTTTCAGAGACAATTAATTTGCTTTTAAATAGCAAGTTAAACCTTAGCCCTACAGAAAATATTGGTCGGAATTTCTTCTACATCAATAAAGGATTAGTTCATAGGTTGAGAGCGAACACATTTCATTAATCCAAGATTTAAATTGGGTATTAGAGAGTCTTTCTATTGAAATGAAACAATATCTTTAGTTACATTTTAGAGTTCATCATAGGCTGTTAAATTCCAATAGTTAACCTTGTCTTAACTATTGTTGAATCTCATTTTCTCTCCAATATTATGGTATCATATTTATGAATATAAAATCAAAGCAGGTTAACCATAGAGTAGGCGAAAAACATAATGTTCTCTCCACCATGTTACCTTATTTATCATTTTGTAGTTGTCATCCATGCCTCTGATATGTCTAATATGTTTAGAAAAAAATGTTGAATTAAAAATGTTTAAATTAATTTAAGATTCATTAAACTAGAATCTATTGATTTGTTAAAATAGGATATTCCAATTACTTCTGTTTTTGCAAATTGCCTGTTTGTATATTCATATCAGTTTTCATCTTTCTTAACAAAATAAACATAATGGATTTAGAATTTCCCCCAACTCTTTCCAATGAAAATAATTACATTAAAACAGCTAGTTCAAATTGTATTGTATCTATATCTATGTTTCTGTCTGTCTGTCTGTCTGTTTGTCTGTCTGTCTGCCTCCTCCGTCCCTCCCTCTGTCCCTCCATCCCTCCCTCCCAATTTAGCTACCTATCTATTGCTCTCTAGCTCTCTATCATTTTCTAGCTATCTAGCTAGGTATTGTCATATTTTATTAGAGACTTTGGCCTGCCAGGTATCTCCATTCAATTTAGAGAGGATATATCCTCCTTGCAGAATTGGTTTTTTTAAAAAAATATAAATAAGGCATTAATAACAATTTTTGTTCAATAAATAAATATCAAGCCACCTGCCCACAATAGAAAATAGCATCAAGGCCATAGGTTGCCACCAAGTCAATTCTTCAACTCTTGTAGGATCATAATTTGTTGGTCTAAGAAACCTTGAATACACTTTGTTGGGTTAATTATAGTAGCTTGTGCCTGGTTTACAGATATAAATCAGACAGTCTCTTAGTAGTAGGGCATTTCAGGAATGTTCCCTTAATCTCCTCCTGTCAGCTGTTTTACCCTCCTCTTCCTTTTTCTTTCTTTTATCTTCAGTATTATATGAACTATAAATAAAGTGGGTGTTTGCCTACCTAAAGTAGGTAGTATATTTCTTTAAGAGGGATAATTGGCTCAAGAAGGGAAGGAGAAAGAAGGTAATAATGAAGATAACAAGCATGTTGAGACCAGTTAAAATTAGTAATCACAAAACTGTTAAAAAAATTGTTTTCCGACGATTTTTGCTGCATAGAATAACTGACATCATGCAACACAATTGTTCTGATACAATTTTGTGTTAAAGCTTTTCTTCCCTGCTACAATATTTATTGGATTAGTGTAAACCGCACAATACGAAACCTTGCCCAGATAAACATGTTGTCTAATCCAGTTATTGAGTATAATATACAAAGGCAATTAACAATTGAACTTATAATTTCTAATGATGTGCACTTGATTTATAATTCAGACAATTACCTTAACTATATTATGCTAGCTCTCTTATATAGTGTTCCAAATATTTTTTTTGTCTTTACATTTTAAATACTTACAGACTCTTTGGAACTTTTAAAATAGTTTGTTTTCTTATTTTCTTTGGATGTTCGTTTTTGTTGCTGTTTTCTTACATTTTTGTATGTAATACAGTCTCAGTCATACAAAAATGTCTTTTACATTTTGTCCTTGTCTTAAAGGAATACTGTTTTCTCTCTACATAGTTTTTTATACACTTAGTAGTTTTTTGGAATGATAAAGGTCATAAGTATGTTTGCAGAAGGAAGCAGATTTTTAGAAAACAGAGAGATTTAAACTAAACTTGTTTTTTAAAACAACTTCATATTTTCGCAAAGGAGAAGATTTTTAAGGTGTTTTTTTTAATCATCCTGTTATGGAAGACTGTAAGATTCTTATAAAACTGACATATTAAAAAATAGTTTTCAGACCCAAATTTCAAATCTACTAATGCCAAATTCTGATTTATATATCTCCTAAATTTCTTATGCAACAAGAAATAAATGATTGAGTTTTTGAAAAATATTTGTAATCAGAACTTGACAGCACACATTAATTTCTACATTCTTATCAAAAATTTTCAAAATATTTTACAGAAATCTTTTTTGTTTGTTTTAGTTTGGCAGATTATTATTGTGACAATTTAAATTAAATTGATCATAATGCAGATTAAAGTATATTTCATTCTAACACATGAAAAATGCTATGAGGATATTTACTGGTAGATTTTAATTTGAAGATGCATGACAACTTCTGAATTTATCTGAATTTTTTTTTTTATTCCTCATTTTAGTTTTTAAATCTTTAATTACTTTCTAAAGGAATCTTAGTTGTTCCTGATTAGGTCAGTATAAAACATTGAAACAAATGTTAATATTTTTGTAGTATTTTCCTTTTATAAAATAAATCTATCCTTTTGTATTTTTTAATTAATTATAAATATTCATATTAGCTTTAGTTATGATTTTTTAGTCATTATGATTTAGTCACTTTAGAAAAATGTTGTTTTTCAAATACCTAACCTTATTACTTTCCATTTTATGTGTCCTGTAACATTACTACTGCTAAACTAAAAATATAAAAAATATAAATCCTAATCATTTTGATTGTAACTCCTAAACCTCTAACTTTCAAATAAACTATTTTACACTGGTCACTGATCAGAATTGTCTTTTCTTGCTAATACTACTTTACCTTTCATATCATTTAGATTGTTATTGTCTAACTATAAACCCTCTGAAACTAACACTTGTAATCATTTTATCTTATTTAGTGAAAACTTTTTCAGGTTTTCCCCTCCTTCCTCCTTCCTTCCCCTCCTTCCTCCCATACCAGTCCTCTTGTCTTTTGTGTCCCCATGCGCCTTCCTTATCTAACGCCCTCATTCCAATTGTCCTCCCATTCTTTAGACCATTGGTGTCCAACTGTGGCAACTTTAAGATTTGTGGACTTCAACTTCTAGAATTCCACAGCCAGCATGAGAATTCTGGGAATTGAAGTCCACAAGTCTTAAAGTTGCCAAGGTTGGACACCCCTGTTTTAGATCATATAAAGGTAAAGATAAAAGTTAGACATATCCAACTCTAGGGGGCACTGCTTATCTCCATTTCTTAGCTAAGGAAGCCAGCAAAAAATTGTCAGAAGACATTTCCATGGTCATGTGGCCAGCAGGACTATGTGCCAAGTTGCTTGGAATGCTGTTACTTTCCCACCGATGTGGTGCCTATTTTTCTACTTGCATTTGCATGGTTTTGAACTGCTAGGTTCGCAGGAGCTGGGACATTTATAGGGCGTGTCATTGAATGGGATGAATATTAATTGCTATTTTTTTCAGTGAGGGGTTTTAAAAATATGTGTTTTTACACCAATAATTAAAATCTGCTGTTAGTTTTGCAATTGTACAACATTTACCTTGGTATGGTCTCTTGTAACCCAAATACTGTTAACTTTATCTTCTCAAAATTACACCTTGTGCTACAAAAATTAAAGGTTTTTTTTCTGCATAAATCTTATCTAGCTAAGCAAAAAATGATCCATGCAATCATAAACTAACATCAGAAAACAATTATCTGAGTTACAAAAATGTTTAAGCTAGTTTCAGCAAGACTTGCTTCTTGGCCTCTGATATAACCCTCACATTTCTCATGTGTATACTCTGCTTGCTGCCTCTGTGACCTGTTTCACACATCTCTCTGTTGATTGGGCATGACAGAACCACTGGTACTTGTATTGGTTCATCAATGAACTTCTTTATTTCTGATGAAGTCATTTGCATATCAAAGATGGCTCATATACACCTTCAGACCAGTCAATCAGCTCCAGCAGAGTGGATGCTCTGGCATTGATTAAAGGCATTTTTCTTGCACATACAGAAAAATATCCCAGCACACCATCTTCTGCACCCCTCAAGTCAATGATCTTTTGCACACCAGCTCTCCTCTCTTGAATGTCATCTGAACACAAGAGTGTCTGGATTATCATTTCACTGAAAACGTACCAAGATTAGTTCTGAATGGTTGGCAAAACAGCATCTACTACAGTCTTCTTTTACAATATGACTTGCTGCAGTTGGAACAACATATGACGTGGGCCTTCAATCCAGGAATGTTTTACTTTGATGTTGAACCAGCAAGGGTAATACATACCAATGATGTATTCCACTATCATTCTTAAGTTTTAGAGAGTTTTGCCTTTAAAGCCATGTTTTGAAAATAGGCTTTGTCGAATATGGCTTTCAAAACATGGCTTTAAAGGCAAAACTCACCAAAACGTAAGATCAACTTCCAATTTGCATGTCAAAGGTGGCTCATATACACCTTCAAATCAGTCAATCAGCTCTAAGATCAACTTCCATCAACCTTGACCTCTACCCAGTGCATGGCACCACCTTCACAGCCTTCTCCAATGGCCTTCAAGCTTATGTCAATGCATTTCTTCTTCACAAAATACACCAGATTATCTGCAATCATTTGACCAGGTTTTCTTGTTTTTGAGCCTTTCTCTGGAGTGAAATGATAAATATATCTTGCACCTGGCTCACTGCACACAGAATAATGTTCTTCTTTGAAGGTACTGGGGAATTGCTAATCTGGATTGTTTGCTGGGGGATTGCTGATCTGAAAAATTATGATATTTATGTAGTTATTTACCAAGCACATCTAAATTATATTAAAGTCACCAAAATATCTTTACAATCCCTAAGACATGTTGCAACTTTTGAGCACCCCTAATGTTTGGAAAATGAAAGTTGAAAAATTTGGCATGCCCTACAAGTGAGACAAGTAATAATTGGAGCATACCCTGTCTCTTGGGACTCAAACCCAGGCATCAGCTTTCCAGCTAACAAGCTCAATGTCTTTAACCACTGAGCCATTGTGATGACAAGGCATGGAGGCAACACAGCCAGCTGATAGTTCGAATGCCCCTTTATTGCTCCAACTTTCCCCCAAATGCTCCCATGTTTATGGGAAGTCCTGGAGCAAAGCACTCACACACACACCAGCAGCCTCTAGCTGTGAGTAGTCCAGCAAAATGCTGTTAGCACAATGGGGTCCAGTGAGGCAAAGAAACAAAGCAGCAATAAGGCAAGAAGTCCAGTGAACTCCAGACATCGGCAACGGCACACAAAACTCCACGAATTCAGCACTTGTTCCCAACAAGCGCCCCTCCTCACATCATCTCCTTAAGTCTCAGTCCCCAGGTGTGCCTTGTGAAGAGAGGTGGGGTGCTCTCCTCCTAAGTCATCAGGTCGGCCTGCCCTGCTCCTGCCTCCTCTCCACTCTCTGTGCTCGGGGATCAGGAGGGGGTGGTCCTTGCTCGTTGCTTGAGCTCAATCGTTCCTCATCTCCACTGCCTGCCCTTTCTTCCCCTCTCTCTTGGTTGTCCTGCCCCTGTTTTTCCCTGCTGGCAAGCTATCCCAGACCCAAGGCTGCCTCGTCCTGCTCCTCCCTGCATTCTTCCGGAGCCAACGAGGCTGCCCCCCCCAGCTCTGTCTCGTCTTCTTCCACAGACTGAGGTTCCAATGGGGTCATGACAGCCATCATGCTCCTCCTCCCTCAGGACTGTATAGGAACTTACAGGAAGTGTGAGCCCCTACTTGGTCTAAGGAGGGGATGCTCTACTAACATCCTCCCTGGCAGCTAATCAATGTCAATCACCATTAACATTGAGCCTCTTTTCCTTCTTTTTCTATAAAGCTGATCCTAAGTAATAAAAATATAATTCATTGAGTCCATGGCTCTAACTATTTTGCTATCTTCTATATCTTCTTCTTGCACCTACATGTGCCTTTTAGGATCTTGAAAGCCATCTTTTCTGCTGACAACACAGGAGGCTTTGTTAAGGTTATCCAAATCTCTGAAAAGTAAAAATTTTTCCCATGCTTTGAGGCCTGAATATAATTCATTTGAATGGAAACCTCTTCCCTATTTATATCTTCTTCCTCTTTGTGTCAGTTGCTCAGTAAGGGGTTTAAAACTTATTTTCTGTCAAATAGCTTGGCTGATATCTTAAAATAACATAACTCTATCTCCTTCTCTATTACTTTCATCTCACCTTTTGAATAATTTAGTCTTCAGTGCAAGTATTGCAAATCTGTATTATAATGTACCTTAGTGTTTGTATCATTGTGAATTCAGGAATAAACATTTTATCGGTGTGTTTAGTATACTTAGTCAATACTTTTAGATCAGGAAATAATTTGTTAATTTTTGTCAATATATAACCAATTATATCAGCATTCTTTAAGGCCTCTGACCCTTAAAAAATTTCTTCTATCTAGTCACGTGTACCTGCCGAGCTTATTTGATATCTGAAATATATTTTGAATTGCTTTAATATTAGATGCATTTTGTATGCTAGAATCATATGCTTGGCTGACTGAGTTATATCAGACATTCACTTTTGACATTTCCTTAAACTCCTTATTAATCCACTGGAGAAGATGGCATGCTGAGCTTGTCACTCTCCTCCTGACCTTATTTGGCAGATTTCCGCCTTCTAACTTACTTGAACTCTTTTCCAAAGAAAGGAAAAATGCTGAGAAAAATGCTTTGTGAAAAGGGAAAGGAATTAAAGCCTATCTTGAGGAACTACAAATATCTCAGCAGTTGTACAACAACAAGGAGGAAGAAATCAGATGAAGATTTCCAGAGTTAGACATCTAAAATATTGTTAAACAAAGTACAGACTTAATAAAGTACTTGATTAGGCAACTCAATCAAGAATTACGTGGGAGAAATCTGTAACATTGATAAGAGAGGACTTAGGATATATCTCTTAAGACTCTGGGATCATTAGTCAACTTTATTAGGAAATTCAGAAAATATTTGAAGTATCAAGATGTCTACACTGGAACATAGGTTACAGATATGTATACAGAATGGCTTTATATTTGTTTGCAGTCATATACCGTATTTTTCAGACTATAAGATGAACCGGTGTATAAGACGCACCAAGATTTCAAAGAGGTAAGTAAGAAAAAAAAAGATTTTGCCCTCCCCCAGGCCCCAGGAGCACTCTGCAGACCTCCCAAACCCTCTGCACACCCTGTTTTTGGGAAAAATGGGCCATTTTTTGCCCATTTTTTGCAAAAATGGGGGCATTTTTGCCCTCCCCCAGCCCCCAGGAACACTCTGCAGACCTCCCAAACCTTCTGCGCACCCGTTTTCACGTGGGGAGGGGCTTCGGGAGACCAAAAATGGCTGTATTCGGTGTATAAGATGCACCAACATTTCCACCCTCTTTTTTGGGGGGGGTGTATGTCTTATACTCTGAAAAATATGGTAAATACTTCAGAGTACTTAATTCTAGAAGGAGATATTTGTTGGTGGCAGTTAATATTGAAGGAGGTGGAAATATTTGTCAATGTGTATAAACATTCCTGACATTAGGAATCTGATCTGAATAGGACTTGGCAAAAGAGATTTTATAACAATAATAGAAAGGAAGTTTACCAAAGGGACTACATTATAGACATAGGCAAAGGTTAGCACCCTTTCTGAATTTTAATCGTCATTATGCATTATTTTTTTCTTCGCTTATATTATGATTTTTGTTATTTTTATTCTTATTTTATTATGGTTGTAATATTTCCCACAAAAAGAAAAAAATAAAATATGTTGACAAGATTATATTAGGTTTTGTGTAAACCCGTCTTATTGCAAAAGAAAAAAATATATATAGTGATGAGTTTTTATTCTTTAGCCTGTAGGTTTGTAATGAAGGTGAGAAGATGAGTCTGGCAGGTATTCTTATATGTGAATTATGGTCTTCATACAAACTAACCGCGTTTAGGCAGAAAGAATATAAATTGAATATTTGATGGTTTGCTTGTTTGTTTGCTTTAGTTATAACCCACCTTTCTTTGAGATGCTCGAAGCAGCAAATTCAGCACTACTCAGTTTATAAAAAATAAATTATAAAAATGTTAAAACAGGGAAGAAATCCAAGATTGTGGCCTTTGTGGAAATGGACAATTCTTACCAGTAAAAAAACTAATTATGGTAACAATAAAGTTTCTATCTGTGTATTTTTATAAATTGTCTCAGGCTGAATGTTAAAGATTTTAAAGAGTTAAAAATACAAGGCTAATATAAAGGATATATATGCTTGTAAATAACTGTACAGATTTGAAGCACTGTAATTAAGTGGCATTTCTACTGCAGCAATTTCCCACTTGATGAAGGTAATTAAAGGGAAAGATCAATTATATATTTTAATACAGTTTGCTGCAATAATAAATTATATATTTAATACATTTCACTGCAATAATAAGGAAGACATGGTTAATAGCAATCTGAATCTCTTCTAAAGAAGCTTTCTATGGCCAATAAGGCTTTGAAATGAAAATATTGTAGCATTCTGTGTCAGTTATTTTCTAATTGATATAAAATCATAACAGATTTTAATGTGTGTCACATTAAAATTGTGCATTTAATTCCTTTTTAAAAAATGAAATGCTTAGAAAACTGGCCAATCTAATCTATCCTGGACTTTCTTCTGAATTTGCAGAGATTATTGTTGGTAAAGAATTAACTGATACATAGTTATTATTTGAAGTTAACAAAGTTAATATGATATACATTGATTGGTATGTATGTTTATATATCAGGGTTATTTAACCTTGGTTAATTGAATAATTCACAAGTGGGTGGATACATGCAATATGCTATGTGATAAACTACAACCTATAAACCAGGATTACCAAATAGTGATTGCAAACCTGTTTAACATTGCTTTGTTTTTGTTTTACATTTAATTTAACACATTAGAATATTATACTTTGAATTATTTGTTGTATTCTCCTTTATCTTTGAAAACTGCCATTAATGTTGATTAGTGGCTGAAGTGAGCTAATATATTTTGAAGATATATTTGGAAATCATCAACATAATTCTTCTTGAGAGATTTAACACAGGTAAATGAATATAAGGCAAAACCAATATTTCTTCAGTAGTATCTACCATGACCACACATACCCAAAACAAAAAACTAGTTTTTTTCTGTGGCATTATAGTTTCTTAAAGTCATCCAATCTTTATTATCCTGACTTTGAGTATAAAGAATTTTATATATTTTTGCTGTTATCTAATGATGCTCTTGTTTTTTTATCCCATATCTGATAGTTGTATTATAAATCACAATGGTTCTGTTTGTAGGCTATTCTAAGTCAGTGAATTGACAGTGAACATTGCAAAGAATTGTAATGTTTATTTTATTTTATTTTAGTGCTTATGAGAAAACAGATATGTCAGTTCATGGCTGATTATGAACCTACTCCATAGGGCTGTTCAAATTGAATCATTCTGTGTTTGGTTTGGATTTCATACTTAAATCAGTGAAAATTGATGTTATTGCAATTTTCTGGCCCTTACATTTTCACAATATTTTTTCTGCCGTTTAAAAAAAATATATATTTGACTACAACATGAAGATGGCAGGACACTATACCAGCAAATTAAATGAAAAGATACAAGTTTCAAGAAATGTTCCTATAGGTACTGTGAAGTGGCCACATTTGAGTTAAAAATTAGAAAATAAAGTATCCTTGATCCCAAAGTAACAATAATATTTTTTGTCTAATGTAGAAAATATCTTTGGCATCTGCAAAGAAGCATGTCTCTTCTGCACATTATTCAGCTAGATTGAAGGTGTCCTACTTTCTAGCCCATGGGTGTCAAACTCACTGCATCAAATTGTTGTCATGTGACGTATCACAATGTTTTTTCCCTTGGCAGAGCTGGGATGGGTGTGGCCTGCGCGTGAGGCATCCAGCCCGCAGGCCGCCAGTTTGACACCCTTGTTCTAGCCTTAACCAGTTACATCAATTCCTTAACCAGTACATCAAACTAGCTGTTTTAACAGATGACTGCTTATGGCACATTTGTTAGAAAATAAGTCATTATTAGTAATCCAGTGATAGAAAGCTTTGTATATCTTTCAATATTAAAAATAAGGTTTGTGAATTGTGAGTAACAGAGTTCATACCAAAATAAATAAAAGGCAGAGAAAAGGATGTTTGTTAACTTGAGAAAAAGCTGAAGCCTGATTAGTTTTCACTTAAAGTACCCATTCAAAAAGCTGTTGCCCCTTTTTGCCAATATTATCCTTCTTATTTATACCAAGGCTCATATTTTCAGTGTAGATTTGTAAAAAAAAAAATTGCATAATTAGAATTTATTTGCATAATTTTGATCAAAGTAATCAAATTTTCCTAGTATCATTTGGGACTGCTTTCCTGAAAATCACGTTAGTCTTTTAGCTTTTAATATTTCTTACTTCTTCAAATAATTTGAAGCAATTAGGAGCAGTTTAGCCTTCTAATATTTTAATTAGCCTGAACCTGAACAATCTTTTTATTGAATAAATTAAGGAACTGTTTGCTATCTTCAAGTCCTCTCTAACCCTGCTATTAAATTTTAAAGGTGTATTTACCAACAAAAGTCACTGACAAAACTCTTTTGAAGATCAAAGTGTTTGGTTGCTATTTGCTTTCATATGAAACAACCGCACAGTTTAATTTATGCACTGCTTTGTTTAGTGAATATTTTCTGTGAATTTAATCTTTTGCATCTATGATCCCACCCACTTCTGCCTGCTGTAATTCTTCATCCCCAGTTATTGCCAAGTGCAACCCTTGGTTCCCGACAGCTTACCTTTCTTTGTTTTAAAGCAGACCTAATCCATTATTCCTTCTATATTCATTTCAATAGATCCTCTTTAAAATTTAAATCACTTGAGTACTTATATTAGTGAAAGTGTCATTGTATTCAGTGAGAGTTACTTTTTAATTCAAGATGCCTAGGATTTGAGTGCTACAGGGGGGAAAAAAACTATTGATGCCTCTGAAAGGTTGGAATATGAATGAACCATGCTGGTGAAATAGGAAGAAAAACTTCAGTAAATCCAAAAACTTTGAATTTGTTTTTCTCTCTCCTTCTTCCTCTGCTTCTTTTCTTTCTTCCTTTGGAATGGCAGCATGAAGCATCCGGGAAATCAGGAGATCCAGGCAGTTCAAATGGATATAAAGATTTATTGTAAGCTTAAGCTCTCTATAAGAATCTGAACTCCCCTCAAGGCAATTTGAAGATGGGCTGAACTTAGATCTCTCGTGGGTGTGAAGGGTCTCATGACTAATAATGCATTTGACCCCTCCCTTGGGCTCAGTCTGGTCATCTCCTATAGCAGGGGTCAAACTCATGTTGTCATGGCATCGTCACTTGATGTATTGGGACTTTTTTCCCCTTCACTAAACTGGGTGTGGGCATGGCCAGCGCATGACACATCTGGCCTGCGGGCCATGAGTTTGACAGTCCTGTCCTATAGGCAGGCTTAAACCATTACTTTGTATGCATGGAGGTAACTTTGATCAGGAGTGGCTAAAACATTGACCTACTAGCTGAATATCCATGCTCCGCTATGAAACTATGTGATTGGGCTTGAGAAATCGACACTTACAGCTTGAAAATTAATGAGTAGTTATGATCAGCCTCTCCTCTCCCCTTCTCTCCCTCAGCCTTGCTCCACAGAAATGTCTCCTATCCTATCCCCTTCTCTCCCTCAGGCTTGCCCCACAGAAGCCTCCCCTATCCTATCCCCTTCTCTCCCTCAGCCTTGCCCCACAGAAGCCTCCCCTATCCTATCCCCTTCTCTCCCTCAGCCTTGCCCCACAGAAGCCTCCCCTATCCTATCCCCTTCTCTCCCTCTGCCTTATCCCACAGAATCCTCCCCTATCCTATCCCCTTCTCTCCCTCACCCTTGCCCCACAGAATCCTCCCCTATCCTATCCCATTCTCTCCCTCAGGCTTACCCTACAGAAACCTCCCCTATCCTATCCCCTTCTCTTCCTCAGCCTTGCCCCACAGAAACGTCTCCTATCTTATCCCCTTCTCACCCTTAGGCTTTCTAGCCCCTTCTCTCCCTCAGGCTTGCCCCACAGAAGCCTCTCCTATGCTATCCCATTCTTTCCAGAGTTATTTTCAAGTTGGGAGGAGGAGTAGAACGTCTAACTAATTAGCATCAGAGCATGTTAATAATAATATAAGAAATACTAATGATCTGATGGTCATTTTGAAAAATCCTTTCTTAGCGAGTACCTAGAAGCCAAGAGGAACATACTTGCCAAATTTCAAGTTTGTAGGCTTTACGGCTCTGGAGATTTCGTGATTCTGCGTGAGTG
>QLTV01001697.1:1208241-1223241 GCA_003457575.1 Thermophis baileyi | reverse complement strand
ATAAACATGATTACTCAAATAAAAATAAATAAATATTGTATCTCTGTTCATACCACTAATATATCTGGAAACGAATGCACAAGCAGATTAATGTTAAATTGTGAAAGACACATATTAATCATGGGTAATTTCACCTAAATCTACCAGGAATTGAAATTAACAATGTAACCATGTTATCAGAGATTTATCATCCAAGTTTGCAAATTGCTAGATAGTACTTCTTATTTCAAAAGAACAAAGCTATTAAATACCTTTTTAAAAAGTGAAAGATTTGATTAGATTGGATGGGCCCACAGAAGTTAATTTTAAAGGCTACTATTTCCCATTATTGAAGGAAACTAGAGAAAAGCCACCATTACCCCACCTCCCCAATTATATATGCAGTAATTTGACATTTTATGAGAAATTGGGCTGTCTTCTAAAGTCGATTAAAAATAGCACCAAAGGAATTACAAATATCTTCATGCTAAGTTATTGTCAATCATAATATGCCAACAAAGCAATAATCATTTACACTAGGGTAATCTTCCGATTTTCAATAGGAAACTATTTGAATTAGCCTGTTGTAAGTTAATCAGTTCTGTCCACAAAGCACATCTTAAAATGTATATTTCTACAAAATTAAAGGCCTTTATACTTTCACTTTTCAGTTCTTTTATTCTCCAAACCCCAGATTACCTTCAGACAGATTAATTGCAAAGAGGAAATCTGAACTGTGATGGATCCATTGGCCAATATCCAGGAGTCTTATTTAGACTTGTCCTGATCAAGGACACCATATATTGCATCTTACCATGTATTTTCAAAAGTTATTACATAGTTTTATTTTGTAATATGGAACTGTAAATGTATAAGTAAATACACATACTGGGTCTAGGGCTATATTAAATAGCTCTCTCTCTAGAACAATACCAACTTAATAATATTTGGGACTCCAATTGACAATCCATATCATATACTGAGCCGCGGTGGCGCAGTGGTTAGAGTGCAGTTCTGCAGGCTACTTCTGCTGATCACCGGCTGCCAGCAGTTTGGCAGATCGAATCTCACCAGGCTCAAGGTTGACTCAGCCTTCCATCCTTCCGAGGTGGGTAAAATGAGGACCCAGATTGTTGGGGGCAATATGCTGACTTTGTAAACCGCTTAGAGAGTGCTGTAAAGCACTATGAAGCGGTATATAAATCTAAGTGCTATTGCTATATCCATTGAGGTTCTTGGTCTGCTCTAATGGTGTCTCTTGATGAAGAGGCCAAATTGCAAGTTGGAGGTTGTTCTGGATTTATGGATTCTGTAGTTGTTGGCAATGGCCTTTGCTGAGCTTCAGTTACATCCCTTTCTGGGATGAGAAGATTCATGCCCTCATGATCCATTTGGAATATTGTAATACACTCTATATGAGGCTGCCTTTGAAGTCCAGCGAGGTGCTCTAGTTGGTCCATAGGGCAGTGGCCCATGTGGAGTACATTACAACATCCTGGTCTGCTAAAGAATAAGCTTCTGGGTAGAACTGAAAGTGATAGTTTTGACCTACTCATTGCTTTGAGGCTTGGCATCAATTTAGTTTTAGGACAGCATTCTGCCATTAGAAATGAGCCAATCAATCCAAATCTCCAGGGAAAGTAGTTTGCAGTTTCTCAGGAGCCAAGAAGAGCAGATGCAAAGGTGCTTCTCAGTACAGGGCTAGCCCTTTGGAATGGCCTTCACTGGAAATCAGGTTAACCCCTACTTTAAATGCCTTCCTGAAGCAGCTGAAAATGCAGTCTTGCAGAGGGCCTTTGGCTAGAAATACCATGGTAGTTATTAGTTTGAAATCAACTGTGGATGTTTTAATTGTTTAGTGCATTTCTTGTGAACTGCCAAAATGCTTTGGGATCATAGCAAGGTATAAAATAAATAAATAAGCAAGCAAGCAAACTTCAATAGTTCTGCAGAGGAGGGCTGTACATGCTTTAAGAATAATTCAGAAAAACGTTTTGGAATGTGTAGGGGTGTGAACACAACACCTCTTAAAAGTTGTTATATATATTTCAGCTTCTACTGCTTTATGAGGTGCACTGAAGGCATGATCACTTTATTTGAGCTGATTGTTTAAAGTAGCTACATCTTATTTTTAGAACTCATACTGAAGCCTGAATGAATGAATGAATGAATGAATGAATGAATGAATGAATGAATGAATGAATGAATATAGAAGAATGGAGTAAAAAGGTCCACAAGGCACAGTAGCTTGAAACACAAATGTTTAAAATACTGGAAAGAGTTTAATCCTAGAGTTAAAATTATAGCCTATATCTACTTAATTTTGGATTCCAACAAGCAATATGTGGCAAAGGCATGCTGATTGTTACTAACATGTAATAGAAATAGAAGTTGCTTTAAATCAAATAGTATGTGATTTGAGGTTTTGGCAATCGCTTGAACAAGGAGTTCTCTTTCTAACCCATATCTACATTTTGTTTGAATAAGAGTAAGAGGTTTGACTTATTGGATCCAAGACAATGAATGAGTAAAGTACCAATAAAGGATAATATTTGTAGCACAGGGTTGACATGAGGGTCCTTGTTGCTTTCTGAGCTTGCTTGTTTTCTTGCAGACATTTCATTACCCTAACTAGGTAACATCATCAGTGCTAGTAAGGAGTGATGTTTGCATGTCAGTTTATATTCTGGTGTCTTGCCTGTCTGTGTGAGTGGGGGCGGTCTTAGAGATTCTTTGGTTGGGCTGTTTACTGATGGATCTTTGGCAGGGTTAGGGTTAGGGTTAACCTATGCTGATCTGAGTGCTGAGTCCCAAAAATGCCAGGGAATTTGTAGAAGCCTGGCACTCTGACAAACCAGCCATCAATAGACACATAGTTATATAAATAATTACATATACTTTACTCATTGAGGTGTCCTTGGTGCTCTCTGAGCTTGCTTGTTTTCTTGCAGATGTTAGAAGCTGGTGATATCTAAAATATTTTTTTTTTCTAAATCACTATAGCTCGTGCCTAAAATGAAGGAGCTGCTGATTCAGTTACTCAGTTGCTTAGGACATTTTCATTCCTCAATCAGGAGGATGGACAGCTCCTTTCTCACTTGTCCTGGGTTGACTGACAAAGAAACTTGGAGCAAACACTTCAGTTTCCAAGAGACATCCTTCCATCCATCTTCCTGCTATAAAAGCTGGCAAACTTTTCTGTAAATGTCTAAGTGGAAAAATAATTACATTTATGGGTGTGTCTGTGAGATATACTCTTCATATACAGCAGATAAACAGTATAGTTAAGACTGTTTTGTGGGATTTGAATTCTACTTTTTCAGCCTCAGTCAGATCTTAACAATCTTGCTAGTTCTTTGATATGCTTCATCCATTTTTATAGGATGGTGAAATCTCTGCCATATTCATGTTTCTCAGGAGGGTTTATCCAAAGCTGGAGAGAACAAGATTTTACCTTTTGTAAATCATGTCAAATTGTATGATTTAGCTTTAAGCCTGTGCACTACACTAAATCATTTTCATTTCAGTGAAACATGAGCACAAAATAATTTGGACCCATGGTATTAGTTGACATAAGTAAGAAAGACCTGCTCCCCGAACGATTCCCATTTTTTTTCATTCAATGCCCTCTGCAAAGATTGCCACTATTCAGTATTATTACAGTGTTGGAATGTCAGGTTTTCCAATTTATTCAGAATGCTGTGGAATGGCTAATGGTCATTGCAGTTATTATCTCTCAATTAAACCCAAATAAAAAGAGAACAAAATAAATACAACATGCACCCAGGGATTTGGAGAAATAAATCCAAATGTGAGCCAACGAGTCAAATTTAATAGCTGCTTCCATTCTAAAACAGCACTTCTGGGAGATAACAGTCTTCAATACTCTTGATGGTTTCTTTCTTTCTGTAGCGAGAGCACTCTTTTAAAAATAGGTGATTCAAAAGAGCGAAGGCTCCTTTCTGACAAGGCCAAGCACACTGATGTTTACAACTGACATTGTGTCAAAGGGTTATCATCTCATCACAAAACAACATCCACAGAGATCTTAACAGAGCTTTAGCATATGGAAGAGTGGGTCCTTTTTCAAAATGCTCTCCTGGCTTTCTGGTCAGTTTTGGAACAGCAGAACTGCATAGCAAGTTATAGTTTGCAAAACAGATGCCCTTGGTCCTGGATTTCTCCTGGTGATATTTAACCAGCAACTCAATAGCTTAAGATGCTACCAGGAAATCACTATAAACAAATCAGACAGTAACTGGCTATAGGAGACCTTAGAAGATTGTCTGAGTAGTGCTCCTAAAATATATAGAATTGTATTTATTAGTCCTAGGCAGAATAAAGGTAACTCTCTACCGTGTGTGAAACACCCCTCTCCCCTGTGTGTGTGTCTGTGTGTCTGTGTCAGTGTCTGTCTGTCTGTCTGTCTGTCTGTCTCTCTGTCTCTCTGTCTCTCTTTCTCTCTGTGTGTGTTTTTAGGAACCTATCAGAAGTATCAGAGTCCTAAATCTTTTTGCTAATGTTGTTATTCAGTGAGTGGAAAATTGCATAAAGTTCACAGGGAGAAGTTAGGCCACTTCAAACCGATTGGTTCTTTGGAATGGTGGGAATAATTCTTGTATTGATGGATTACTGATCACCACTACTTTATCAAACCACATTCTGGCAATGGTTGCTGAAAAAAAATGTCTGAAAAAAAAAGACATGAACAATTACTTGATGCCATAGTGGACGAAGAGTAGAAGTTGTTGCATGGTAGACAATGCAATATGAAGGAACAGCATGAAAAAAGTAAGTTGGTCTCTGAGACTTGGACATTTAAGAATGATGGCTATCATGCTGCTATTATTATCACACCACAATCTCATCATTTTATCAAACAATCCTTGGACTCAAAGGCGGATTAACATAATCATTGGAAAGAATTAAATGAATGCCAGATCCATCATTACATCTTATTGAAGCCCATTACATATTCTATTATCTATGGAAGGAAACACGAAAGCAAATCCTGCCAGTAGCATCAGCCATCAAGTGCAGTGCTACTTCCAAGAGAAATTAAGTTCATCAGAAACAACAACAACTTCATTTTCTTCTGCATAATTCCAATCTTATTAACATCACTATGCATTTGGTTGAATGCTTTTCCTGGCAGAAGTGTCTCATCCAGCATTTGAATCATAGCATCACTATACTTGCATTTATTTACATGCCACTTCTTCATAAATTGTTTATATTCAAATAAATTACACATTTCTAAAATAGATAAATGAATTCATGAAACTTTTGTATATAGATATGTATAGATGCACTAATATAATATAGCGGGCAAATAGAAACCATTTTATTCTTTTCCATCCTAATATAGGTTGCAATTGAAATCTGAATTATTTCATTTTCCTGTCCATTCTGTCATTCTTAATATCACCTGAAATCTATCAATGGAGATAAATATCTAACAACATCTGAAATTATAAATATATCCACTGTGAACAGAAGATACACATACTTGCACCAGAGAAAATTAAGAGAATATATGATTGTGGATTAGAAATATCTAAAAGGTTGCCACATGCAAATTGGAAATATTTATTCTCGATTGAAATCAAGGGTAGGACAAAGATCCACAGATTTAACAGAATGGAGATCTAGGCTTGATTTCAGGACAAATTTTTGGTGATGAAAGAAATTACACAATGTAGTTATCTACCTAAAATAATGGTGCATTCCCCCTCACTGGAGATGTTCAAATGGAATCTGCATGGCCATTGTTGGGAAAGATTTGATGGATTCCTGCACGGACAGGAAGTTGAACAGTATGACCTAAAACATCCCTTCCTACTCATACATTATATGATTCTATAATAGAAAAATAAGTACAAATCAGATTGCATTACAAAGAAGTGCTGAATATTATCTTTCTAAGTGTTTTTCTGTCTCAGTGGATGCATGAAAATCTGAAGAAAGCCAAGTGTGAAGTAATTGTTCAGGATTCACAGCTGAATGAGAGCTGCTTGATTGTAAAGCTATAGAAGTAACACTACATATTTTTTGGCACTCAGTAGATTTTGATTATCCAGACAGCGACAGAATCAATTTGCATTTTCATAAGAATAGTCTTTCTTCAAGAGCTCAAGCAATAGAAAGCATTCCCATGGCAACATTCAGAAGGCCATTTGTTACAATTATATTCATAGTGGGATGATGACCTTCAATACTGCAGATTTTTAATGTAATATATACATTGATCTATGCTGTGAAAAAATTAAAGTATACATTTTTTAAAGAAATTGATAAATTGGTATGAAGTATTATAAACCTGAATCTGTCTTCAATTCCTACGTATAGTAAGGTGGAAGGAAGGAAGGAAGGAAGGAAGGAAGGAAGGAAGGAAGGAAGGAAGGAAGGAAGGAAGGAAGGAATCTCATTTCACAATTCACCAGCATGGTGTGTTTTCAGTATCAAGAGAAATGGCCTCCAGATATACTTTTGGCATTAACATTAATCAGTATTTTCCTGGAGTAAACCTCAAAGTTGTTTGAAATATGGAGAAAATATTGAAGGAATGAAAAATCTCTAGCTAGGAAAAGATGGAGAGTTATATGAAAGGTATCTGAGTGAGTTTCTCACAGAAGAAAGAAGACTTGCTGTTCATTCTCCCACAATACAGGGAATAATAAATTCAAGTTACCAGAAACCATTCTTAACAGTAAGAGCAGTTACCCACAGAGAGGACGGACAACTTTCTATTAGGATAATTTAGGGCATGTCCACACTTACTCTTAAAGTTGTTCCTCTCCTGTGCTCAGCCTTAATTCTAAACTGCCTGAAAATAAAAGGCCCATAAGACATTTAGACCTTATTTGAACTGCCTTGTTGCTCCATCACTACAGCATGGAGGCAACCATGTCTGAAGGGTAAAAATGGTGTTGTCACCATTTGTCCCTATTAATCTGTCACATATATCAAAGCAACATCAGTGTGTGTTTTTCTGTTCCAAAGTCCACTTTTCCATATTAGGTCACTCTGGGCACTACTATATCAAATAGGGTACTTCGTCTGTTGCAGGCTAACTCTGGGAATTCTTTGGCTACTCAGTTTACTCAGCAGTATAAAACCTTTTCAAAGTGCCTTTTACCATAAATTTAGTAAAATAGTAGCAATAGCAATAGCACTTAGAATTATATACAGCTTCATAGTGCTTTACAGCCCTCTCTAAGCAGTTTACAGAGTCAGCATATTGCCCCCAACAATCTGGGTCCTCATTTTACTGACCTTGGAAGGATGGAAGGCTGAGTCAGCCTTGAGCCAGGGAGAATCAAACTTGCTGGCAGTGGGCAAAATTAGCCTCCAATACTGCATTCTAACCACTGCACTGCCACGACTTCTAGTAGTAAAATCATTCCAATATTTGCTTTGTAAATAAAATGTTGTTGACAAATATTGACTCAGTTGTAGGAACATTCCTTCCTATGTGAACTAGCCATTACATTCTTGGGGCTGGCCTACAACAAACTGAAACATGTTGTTTGAGATGGACAGGAATATTTCAGGTGACATAACATGAACTATTTGCTTCTGAAATTGAGCAGAAAAATACATCTTGAGATTGGTTTGACACTGAGAAAAGGATTAATAGAAGGTATTGTTATCTGTTTCTACCTTCCCGTAATAGATGCTTGCCCAGCTCTAGGATTACATTAATTCTCCCTTTTCCTGTAAGAATGAATGTCAGACATTTGCTGTCTTCTCGAAAATATGGTAGTAAAACCAAGGAATTTACCCATTCAAGTTTTGTGCTTAGGGAAACAAGAGCATAGCATTAGGATATGTGGCTTTATGCACAAATCTACACATCTTTTGTGGAGTCGATAATAAATCTAATGGGCTGGAGGAATGACCATGAGGAACAGGAGGAAGAACCACCACCAAGACAACTATCAAATAAAAGAATCTGAGTCTGGGAAAGAAATGTAATTCGAGGAAGTGTTCTGACAGAACTGTCCTTAATTATCATGAAGATAAAGGAATGGAGAGGAAGCATATTTCAACTTGCAAGATTCAGTTACGATAACAATATAAAAAAGTAGTATTAGAATAACTAAGAACTTTGGTTTCTTAGTCTCATCTACCTTGAAAGGCTGACAATAGGACAGAATACGTTTCCTGCTGTGGAGAATTACAGCTGCAGCCCATTTAATTGTTTTTATTTCTCTTTGCACTTTTTTAATGCATTCATCTAGATTTCTGCCTTCCTTTACTGCCTCCCATTCTGCAATAAAAATTACATCCCCTCCCATTCGGTCTCATTCAGTAATATTGAATTATAAATCAAATCATTAATAAATGCAATTATGCTTCTGTTGGGTAATGTGTAGTTTGTTCCTTAAGTGATGATAGTACTTGAATGACCCACAGGTGCAATTACTTGTTCACTATCAAACAAACATGGAATTATTGCCTTTAGTTAGCCTGGATATATTGCACCCAATATTCAAAGCATATGTGCCAACACATAGAGCAGAAAGTCAGCAGCAATTTAGTTCTTATTTCTCATTATATATCTCAGCCATGCATATCTACAAAAACATGAACTCCCATTAATATATTAATTTATGCGCACCCTGAACAATTTTCATAATGCCATTCAAATATATTGCCATTGTGCCATTCAATGCTATTTTGTTAAATGGAAATGAAAATTTTTAAATATCATTTTACATCATTTTACCATTAGAGTTCAGGACCAAGGCAAAAACAAAAATAAACAAACAAAAAGAAAACCTCCCAACAAACTAATTTGTGCTTTGGTATGCTGAGTGTTTTCTCTGCATTATTATTCTTTGCCATTATTTCCTCTTATTATCTCATCTGTTCTTATCACCTGTCACTTGGTTATGACCGTATAATTTTTGTACATGCACACAAATCAGGAACACATTGTCAATGATTACCTGGAATCCATTTGTTCAGAAAAAATAATCATTTATCCTATTCTTCTGAAGACCATGTTGCCACTTGTTCACACTATATTTAGTACACATGAATAGCTAGAAAACCTAATTGCAAAGAGTTTTTAATTCATTGCAGCCATACAGTCACTGATTATTCTCTAGGAAAACAAGAGGAGTGACTTGATTGTATTCCTATCTACAAACATAAACTCAGTTCCATGATAATACAATTACATCATTGCTTAGCTTTGGCTGAAGAGGAATGTCAAGCTCTATGACTATGTTTCTGATTTATATCAAATGACTGATGGCAGGAAAAAGGCTGAGCAGATATAAACTAGGCATCCTATAATGAGACAACATATCTTCTTGAAAACAATCATTCAGACAAATTGTTGACTCAGAATCAGAGTTCACATACACATTACATTTGCTGAACATTTTTAGAGAAAATTCCAGCTCAAATTTCCAGCTCCTTATTAAGAACCCTAATTTTGGAAGAAAGTAAAGTAATATTCTGTTCCAGCCTGAATTAGAGGGAATTATATATCTGCAATTGAATAACTCTAAAATACATTTATTTATATATTTTTACTGAATGATTTACACGACCACTTGATTTACAAGTGCCTTTGTAAGGCAAATTACAAAGAGGGTTAAAATGTACATTGACAAAGCAATAACAAAATGATCTGTTTTGTTATATAAATTGGGCATTTTCCCAATTTACACAGATTGCAGACTAATACACAATGATCTTTTGTTTTGATTAGCAAGCTTGTCTGTGCATACAGAGCTAACTGAACAAGACATAATAGTAGTATCTTATCTTGCACCTTGTTAAAAAAACATCAAATTTAAAAGCATCAAAGTACTACAAAAGACTATTTTCAGATACCGTAGCTTATGTAGCAATTCATATTTTTCTGTTTATGCACATGTATTTAAAAATGGTCTTCTGTGCAGCACAAAGTGATATGACAGACTACAGTCATAAAATTGTTTGCCATAATACAAATGTATAATCCTAATGTTTTGGGTATTGCATTGTAAGAATGATTCAGAAATTAAATGAAATTACTGAAACAATCTTGTTTAGCACAGTTATTTGTTGCATTTAAAATATAACTTTTAACAACATAGCTCCACTTCAAGGATAGAGTCTAAAACAATCCACTTCATAATATGTATGAAGTCCTATCAGAAATAACATTTTGTAAGCCCTCGAGGTAGGCAAGGCCAGGTTTTCCCTCAATCCTCTCTTATCCCAAATAAATTCAGAGTTAGTTACCCACAAGTTACTTACTCATAGTGAGTATCTTTCTCACCCCCTCTTCCTAACTAAGGCTAAGTGAACATTTATTGAACTGTTCTTGAATTCTTTCTGCAAGTTTATTTCTTCTACACATTCTCATGTTGAGGCAAGGACTGCAAAGAGTGAGGTCAGAGGGAAATATATAAAAATTGCGATCATTCCAAGATAAATAGAGATAATTTATAAAACAGTTGTTGGGTGGCAATAGAAATTCTAACACTAGTGAATTGACTTACAGTATATATGACATTTCTGTTCAAACAATATGATTTAGAATGGAAGTTGTTTTGATGAATAGAAATTCACTTATTTTTTTTATTCAAATCTTAGTTTAGTCACCCCAGTCACATAATTGTTAATAAAAGAATGCTTTCAAGAGCTGAAGCATTCCCTACAAATTTTTGAAGTTTTATTTTTCTGATGTTGGATTTGTTTTTATTTACTCTTCAATGTACAAATTTATAGTCTGTATAATGCAGCAGGTCATGGCCATCAGCAATGCATATATAATAGCTTATTTATTTATTATTTCAATTCCAATTTATTATTTCAGTTTATTATTTCCAATCCCACATGACTCTGGGTGGCTTACAATTAAAAATTGAAAAGAAATGTAAAAGAAAAGACATGTATTAGAGAAAAAAAGGATACTGTTGACCAGAAGATGCAACCAAAAAAACCCAAAGGGGCTGCCCCAAGGCCTGGAAGCACAACTAGATCTTTAACAATTTGTGGAAAGTCAAAAGGATGGGGGCAGTACAGATCTCCTTCTATTGTGTGATATTTTGAGGTACACCATTTAACAAAATATTTCTGAGTCCTATAAACTGTGATTTTCCTTCCAATAACTCTAGATTTTGTGGTCCTTTTGGGGTGGAAGCTAGATGAATACAAATATATTAAGGGGTTAATATGCTTGTGATCTAAGTTAGTACTTATATATCATTTATAAATTTAATGCACTGTAGTATCCAAAAAATGATTTTGTAGTTTAAATTAAGCTAAGCCAGGCTGATCACAGAATAAGAGGTATTCAACTTTGTCACAGCTTCCCAGACATATATTGAGATAATAAATATTTCATCAGTGTAAGTTGCTCCTGACTGGAAAAAAAATGTTTTATGAACAGTAGCTGTATCATCTTCTTTTGTATATTCCCCTTGTAAACCATAGCTGTGCAGTACCACATGTCCCAATATCTGAAAATGATCTGTCTTCTATTCCAGAAATGCTGTAAATTTGGTACTTTTCTGATCAAGTGCATTATTGTTGCAGCTATAAAATGGGTTATGCTGCTTTACATTATCCAGATCACCGGCTTTTTATTTATTTTTTTATGTTTGTTTCAATTCGAATGACTCTTTGAGATTGACTAAGAAATAATAAATGTGATTGATTGATTGATTGATTGATTGATTGATTGATAGTGGACTCTAAGGAAACTCTCTAGTTCACAATAAATTCTGCATGAACTATTTGAAAATGAGTATATACAAGACATATTTTCAAGGGGAAAATAATCCCAGTAGCACTGCAGAATGTATGTGTGAGTTTGTGTACTTAAACAAACAAACAAACCCCTCCTCTCACTGGGATAAATGTTCAACAGTCTGAGTCTGGATAAAATGCATTTGCTGGGATAAAATTTCTCCTGGGATCCTATTACTTTTTAGACAGCTATGACAAGCTTTCCTTCCAGAACAGAAGCTAGACTCCTGCTAATCAATACGGATTCAAAGATATCCAAAGAAATAAAAGAGTAAGAACAATTTCAGAGTAACAAGCATCAACAAAGAAAGCACTGGGTTATTTCACCTTTCTCTTTTCCTGCTGTGTTTTAACTACTGTAACCCAAAGCCCGCTGAGATCCTCCTGTTAAGTTTCATGTTTGGGCTGTAGAAGGTTTGCATTGTTCAGAAAAATAATATTAGTGTTAGAGTGAAAAAGCATAAGAATAAATAGATTCATATCTTTCTTTGAGCTGAAATCTAGGTAACAAGTAGTTAGTTCCCATTTATTGTGCTACCTTTATAAATGGTTGTGATCAGGTAAATATTTTAATCAAAGATAAATGGATAAATTGAAGACAAAATTCAGTCAGTCAGAAAGGGAGTTTTCCAATCCAGTGAATTGGGAAAATAACCTTCCTATGACTGCAGAAAAGATAAGAAAGCCAGACATATTGAGATGGCATTTAGGGCACAAACAATACCTATCCAAAGGATGGAAAGAAGGCAGAGGATGGACAAGGAAGAACACAAGAATAAATGATATGAAATCTATTTATTAAATTTGTATACAATCCAACTCCCAATACTCATTTCAGAGGTGGGGAAGCATTTGTATCAATCTTCAAGAAAGCTTTAGTTAGATTGGTCAGCTTTGAACAGCTTTAAACTTTGTGGCTAGAAAACAAAAGGTCTTCAAAAAATACAGTTTTGACGTTCTTCTTGCAATTTTAGCTCAGGCTTGGATCTCTGAGGAAAAATGATCAGTGAAGAAAATGAATTAGTAATATAAATAATCTTTTGAATACTCAAAACTAAACCAAACAATTTTATTAGATGTGTCATAATGACAATATAGAATATATTGAAAGCCAGGTTGTGCCTGAAAACACCTTTATAGATTTCAGCTCAAGATGCATGTTATAGAAGAGCAATGGCAGATAAACATAAATGGTAGATATGCTGGGACTTAATGGAAAATTATCAAGGGGAATTTAAAATCAAACCAACAATGAATAGTAGAAGGATATAGTTGTCATTTAATTATTTTCTATTGTAATATTTTACTTCAACTTTTTTTCTTTTCTTGCACTTTCTACTTTTTATTGATCTTTTTCTTTTTTGCATTAATTTATGAAACATATTATTTATTTATTTTACTTATTTCTTCAGATAATTTATATGGCTGCCCACTCACTTTAGTGACTCTAGGTGGCAGATTCTGCTTATCTGCCATTTCTATTCTATAATATATATTAATTTTATCTTCTTATTTAAAAGCTTCAATAATATATACATGTGTTTTTTGGCAAACTGCACACAATGGCTTATTAAAAGTTGCACTAGCTCAGGGGTATCAAACTCAAGGCCCACGGGCTGGATGCAGCCCACAAGGTGCTTGGATCTGGCCCACAGGGCCGGCCTGGAAACAGCAAAGGGCTGGCCCGCAGTGCCTCTGCTAGTGAAAATGGAGCTCGGGGGGCCAGCACGTGGCCCACCCCTGGCCACGCCCACCATGTCCTCTGGCCATACACACACCCGGCCCTCCGAGGTCAAACACAACCCTGATGCAGTCCTCAATGAAATCAAGTTTGACACCCCTGCACTAGCTAGTAATATTACATTTTAGGATATATAATGTGCCAGTAATTAACAGGGAGCCTGCAAGTTGTAATGGTGAAGTGCACTTGATGAGGAATCTTTTTCCCTCCACATGTTGGACTTCTGTATTTTCAGGCCACATTTCTATCAGAAAGAATAGGAGAAAAGAATTACAATTTCCCAGAACTCTGGGTGACTCACAACAAACAAGCAAATAAATACATTACAATAAAACCAATAAAATATAGATAAAAGATGGCAAGCAGAAGTAGCGCTCCGAGAGTTTTTGCAGTCTCTGAAATAATTGTTTTTATTGGGATCTTAAAATAAGAGTTTAAGCAAACACTTTTGAGATATTATATTCTGAAATACCTACTCACTCCTTACAATTTTAAAAAGTCTTCTGAATTAGTAATAAGAGAAAGAAGAGCTTTGCTTCCTCTTCTGAATGTATAATTGATTAATCCTTTAGGAATTCAGATTATGCAGGTTACGTGAAGAACATTTACCATTCCTTTTCCCAGTATAGCTGAACTGGTTGCCCCTTTCCAAATCATCATGTGACACAAAATGGCCACTTGTGATTATCACAGAGAGAAAGGGGAAAGGGATTTGGTTACATTGGCATTATTAGATAGAGTGAAGCATCTAAATAAACTTGCACACTGGGAACTTCTGCAAAAAGACGTTTCTTACTGCATATGAATATGTGAACTTGAGGTTTAGTGGCACAGTGGATGATTTCATGGTTATGTAGATTGGATCCCCATCTTACAAACAAAATTTACAGATGCTTGCAAATTGTTTTAAGAGGGGAAAAAAAAAGAAAGAACAATACTTTCCATGCCATCTATATGATAATAACATATTAGTACCAACTTTTAAAATGTTGAATAGTATTAGGACGAACAAATAGAAGCACTGTTTCAAATGTAAAAAGTTAAAGGTTGTCTTTCTATTAAAGATGATTTTGTAAGTTAATAAATAGCAGGATACAAAGAAATAAAGAAAATGCTGATATGTGGTTGCATTCATTGTATGCTGTAAAATGTACCAAAGAGTTTTGTGCAATAAAATGTAGTTTTGAAAAGAACACTATTAGTAAGGAAATAAAAATTATAAATACAAATCTTGTGGGGTCTTCATGATTTCTATATATATTCTGAAAAACAAGAAACAGCTGTATCTACCCCAGTAGGCTTATTATTGGAATTAACATGCTTAGTAACATAGAAAGAGAAATACTGTAGATGATAGATAGATAGATAGATAGATAGATAGATAGATAGATAGATAGATAGATGATAGATAGATAGATAGATAGATAGATAGATAGATAGATAGATAGATAATAGATAGATAGATAGATAGATAGATAGATAGATAGATAGATAGATAGAAAGAGAGATAGATAGATAGATAG